>JAQIWN010004417.1:0-11256 GCA_034699025.1 Entomobrya cf. arborea Gr-Col-00668 | reverse complement strand
AAAAAAAGAGGGAGTGAAAAGAAACGACAAGTTGAAATGAAAAAGGGTTGATGTGATGTAAGACTTACGTATCTACTGTTGATGTCATGTGGTGAAGAAACTAACAAAGAAAAGTAAGTAAAAAGGAAAGAAGGTGGGTAGGGCAAAGGGAGGACAGGAGACAAAAGCAAAGAAAAGTGAAGAAACAGATTTTTGTGTCCAGTTAAGCCAAGCGCATAACACAAGTGATGGTTTATGTAGTGTAAACACATACAAACCAAGTTAAAAGGGAAGGAAAAGTAGATTGGAGAGAACAGAACGAAAGATGAATGCTTTTCAGACTGTGGGTCATTTCTATCACTTTTCCACACAGTTGGCGCCACCTAACTTTTGCCATTTAGTGGCAAGTGAGAAAGCAAGTCTCCTTGAATCAGCAACAAGAGAGAGAGGAGAAAAGAGGGAGAGAAATAACTGGGAGTTTGTGATTGGCATAATCCTACTGCACACACATACATACACTTAAACTGACACCATAACTGCTTTGTAAATATCACAAATAACACAGACGATTACAAATAGTTGAATTCTTCGTATGTGGCAGACAGGCAGCAAAAGGAGTCTGAGTGGTAAAAGTAGTGTTGTTTGTTGTACACAACACAACAACAACTTATCTCGGCTTATTTGTACTAGTCTCTTCGTCTTTTCCGTTTTACTTGGTGAGATGAGATGGGAGAAAATAGAAGATGAGTAGAGGAGATGGGAGAAAATAGAAGATGAGTAGAGGAGATGGGAGAAAATAGAAGATGAGTAGAGGAGATGGTTATTATAAATGTGCTGAGTGATGGATCGTCATTCATCAGTCATGTGTGAAAGGAGCAGAAGAAAAGTTGTGTACTTACTCATTTTCCCCATTTGAGAGAAAACATGGTAAGTTTTTTATTACACAAGGAGGAATGCAAACACAGAGGTAAAATAGAGAAAACAGCCACATTGAAAGATGAGTTGTCCGACGAATAGTACAAAGTTGTAAAAAGTAGAAGAAAAGTGATGAAGCAAAACTTAAGGGGATAAGATTTGTCCAGACTAACATCACAAAAGTGTAAAGTAGTTAAAATTACGTATGTGCATACATTCATACATGCAAAATCTTTCTAAAACCTTATCAGATTTTAAACTAGAGTTTTACCCACCTGCTATATATGCAGCTTGAAAGAATTCGCAGATCTGTTAGAATACCTACTTTTCCTAGATTTTGTGGCTTAAGATATAAATTTAAACCGAGTGGATTTTCCTTAGTTTGGACGAACTACTTGGCGGATTTGTGGACCAAGCAAAAAAAAATGCAACGAACCAAGAGTAAAGGGTAAAGGACGTGGATTTTCTCCTCAGATTAGCTTCACTTTCGTTTCTTCTCAAGAATCCTTTTTGCACTTTCCTTCTCTCTCTCTCTCCCATCTCATCTGTTCTCTATCTACTTGTTCTGCCCTCTTTCTTTGCACGACTCCCCTTTCCTTTCCAAGTTACGTGGTTTTGCACACAACAATCACTACCACAAACAAGTACAAGTTTAACTTCATGTTTGTGGATTTGTACTACTACTTCTTCTTGGGTGGAAAAGAGATAGATAGAAGAAAAAAGTATAAAAGAAGAAACTAGCACAAAAAAACTAAAAGGGAAGAAATCGTAGGAGTACACACATGAGAGGAGCAAATGACAAGCAAGTTTTCTCCTTCTGCTTTTTGTGCACTCTCATTTTCTTCATTGCAATGATGTACGTTCGTAGTTTGAACTACATATGAAATGTATGTACTTAAAGTACAATGTACCACCTACACAAGCCTACTTTATAAGGTTTTTTAGTTTCGTCTGGTCGATAAGTAAGTTTGAGTCGTATCTCTCTGTTCTATTACTTTTTTTTACTCTTTTTACTTATCTCACATTTTGTGCCTCTGCATGTGATGTGATGTAGTATAAAGTTGTGTTGGTAGTGGTGGCGTTGCCCCGTATCGAGAACAACTCATGAGGAAGAAGAAAGGAAAGCAAATCGTAGAAATTTTTTGCACTCTTCCTCACTTTCTCTCTGACCTTCCTCTTCCTCCTCTTCATTCACAGGATTTTGCCTTGAGCGCATGAGATATGCCATTAGAAATATGTTGTATGTTACATATATCTTGCCAAGCTCAGGTTACAAACTTGTGGATAACGCTGTTGGAACTGAAGGCTATGGTGCTGATAATGTACACATGTGTGCGATATGTCAAATGATAGGAGTAAGAATAAGATGAGTTTCTGGGCTGAGAAATATTTTTTATTTTCTCGGAAACTAAAATGGTGCATTTATACTTCTTTAGTTATGTGGTTAAACCTGTTTACTGGGTTGTTTACAAGAAAGGATAAATTTAACGACACCAAACGGGCTAGTGCATTAATTCATTAGAAATGAGCGCCCAACTGGGTACCCTTTTACTTTTACTGTTCCCTGTTCCCCCACATTTTTCTTTGCGGTCAAATAAAGATGCACTACCAATACCAATGGAACAACTTTTATGGAGATAAATAATGCTTAGAGGAATGGAATAAACACACATATATTTTGAGCTGATAGTTCTTTAGCTGGTGGTGGTGCTGATGTGATGGTGGAGGAACGGGAAGTGGGAGGTTATATTTCATGAAAAAAGGTTACAAAAATCGATGAAAAAATATACAAGATTTTTTTGGTTTTTAGTTCTATTTTTTCAGGCTTTTCCAAACACAGACAAGCTGAAACGGACAGACAGAAACAAGACAACTTTGTTTGTGAAGAGAGAGAGAGAGAAAGTGTGTAACCCCAAAAAAATTGGAATAAAAGTACCTTTCCTTTTTTCTCATTTTTTTTCTCTTCTCTTGTCAAATGAAATGGGTAAATAGGAGGAGAAGAGATTGGTTGTGATAGGACAAGGGAAAATCAGAATGATAAACTTGTTTTCATTCTTGATTTTTTCCTTTTCATTCAGCTCAGTTTTTTTTTGTTCTACGCTCTTCCCTTTTCCATTATCTTATAAAATAACAAAAGAATTTATATAGTTCAAAAAATTGGATGTATATGTTTTCATTTTAGCCTCTATGTAAGCGAACCAGACATAAATACTTTATATGGAGTATATCTTGTCGTTATGAATGAAAAATAAGATGAAGGGAAAAGGAAAATAATAATAAAAAAGTTTGCAAGTGTCCGCAAGCAGAACGGATGTGTGGATATAGCAGTCGTGAAGCTAAGAGAAGTTGACGGTTGAAAAAAAGTCGAGTTGAGTAAGTTTCTCTTATTTTCGACGTACATCTTTTGTGAGTGTGTCTATTTCTATTTTTATTTTGGCCTGATACACACATTCACATTCTTGTTACTTTTTTTTAGAATTTGGTTGGTTAGTCAGTCAGGTAGGTGGATAGATGCCTTGATAAAAAAAATAGTATGAAATGCAGAAAAAATACTTACCTCCTCTTTGAACTGCACAAGTTCCTCAGCAGTGAGGATGATCCGTCCCTTGGACTGTTTTGTCTGCTTAGGGCCTTTGGGATTGAAACGACTCTTTTTCTGGGTGAGTGGCAGGGTGAGACCACTGTAGCCAGCTGCCACAATCTGACCAAGTGTACATTCGGCAAATCCGATGAAATCATGAAGATCCAAAGTTGCCGATGGGTTGTCAATATCATACACTTCGAACCGGAGAGCACACTCCTCTTCAAATCTGTAGTCGAGCGTTACCTTTTTCATAGAAAAAATATATAATCATAAGCAATGCAAATAAATATAGACTAAACCACACATACAAGAAAGATAAAGAAAAAAATATGCATGTACATTTGTTAGATCATCCATTTATTCATGCATAAAAGTAGAGGCCTTTCCTGTAAAAATTGGAATCGATTTTTTTTCTTTTCACCTTCTTATCCCTTTGACTTGTTTTTTAAAAGGAAGAAAGAAGACATTTTCGTTTTTTTCTCGCATTTTTATGTCTTTCCATTCACAAGGGTAACTAATGCTTTCTATCTAATGAGACTTTGGAGAAAATTATTATTTTCACTTTGCTTGTTGGATTAACTAGATTGGATTTGTCTACATGGATATGTGAGTGTCGAAAGATTGAAAATGTGGAAAAGGAGTGATTGGGATTGGATTTGCTTCGTTGAACAAACTCAAGCTATCTAGCTACTGAGGTATTCACTGAGGAAAAAAAAACGGTTTAGGAAAAAAATAGGAAAGTCAAGGGTGTGCGGCATGACATGAATACCAATTTACGTATTAACATATAACCATCTTTTTTTCCACCTTCTGCTTCTTAGTTGGCAAACACATGCGACACGACACATGCTTTTCTTCACAATTCTTTATCTTGATTGCATTTTTTCTCTAGTATTTTTCATTAATTCTATGTTGAGTCAATTTAGTAAACACGACATGCATACAACACGATAAACTGTTGGTAAGCAAAGTATGCTTATCAAACTATAAATTCATGTTTTACCATTTTGTTTATTGTTTATACTTCACCTCATCCATTCATTTCATTATTACAATTTAACTTTTGCCATTGTGCTCATTTATTTGGCCAGAGAGCTTCTCCATTTTAATTTGGGGCTGTCCATAAGTACGTAACTTACTGAGTGCAGTGTATGAAAATGGATCTTGACTTTTATTTATAATTATACTACGCTGAGGGAAGCGGTTAATTTTTTCGTGTTGTAAATTTTGTGGACGGCCCTATGTCACAAAAATAAAACAATTCTCTGAGGAGGAATGTTTTCAAGTTTTTCACGCCAACATTTCTCTCCTGTCACTTTTCTTGTTTTTCTGACTGGGAAGTAAAACATTTCACTGGAGCAAAAATGCATTAATAAATTTTCAACCTGAGAGAGCTATACAACTTTCATTTAACTTTTTTTTTGCGAAATTAGCCATGTTGCGCGTTGTTCTATGAGACGGAGGGAGGGAAGCGTGAGGGAATTAATTTTGCTAATTGTGGCTCTTGTGGTGGTGGTTCTGGCAGAAATGGGTATAATGAGTAGCAAAACAACAGTAGAAGTATTAGCAAGTACAACAAGACCAAAAATTCTGGATGAAAATGAAGGTAAGAGAAAAGGGATAAACGAAACGCAAGAAAACTTTTTTGATTTGCATTATGCACGTAGACAATTAGTTCTGACAAGTTGTCCCCTTCACTCTTATTTAATCCTTTCTACTTATAAAACTACGCAATAAAAAGATACAAAACTTTTATAACATGTTGTATGCATTTTGTAGCTTGTTTGCCTGTGGCTAATGAGAATTTCGCATGTACATGTACACGTGTCGTACTCTCATTAATACTTTGAGAAATTAAATTGCGTAAACGGATATTCAACTTATTTACACGAGTTTTCCTGCTCTTGTAACACTATATACTTTTGATTTTGCAATAAGTAGATGTACGTAACATAGAGGGTCATAAAAAACTGTAGATTCTTACCTTTGTAATGAAGTCTGGATTAAGGCAATCCCAGATAACCTGTTAAAACCAAAACATATTTTGTTTTATGTAGCACCTTTTTGTAAATCTGCAACTTCAAATTAACCATTAAAAAGTTATTGTCCATTTTCTTATGTTACCTCCGTTCGTAGTAGCTCCATCCAATGAGAATTGCCTGTGCCCATGCCCACAGGTTGAGTGTATACAATACATATTGGGTCGGACCTTGAGAAAACATCTTTGTCCAACAGGTCTCTAATAAATCAAATGGAGGAAGAAAGAAAAAAAAACTTTATTGTCAGTGGCGGCAGAAGGAACAGCCGTTGTGGCACTGGAGAATGCAATGAAAATATCGCATCGCCAGACCAGAATCATGATCAGCACAGCAGCAAAAAAAAAAGTTGGCAAACACACAAAAAAGCTAGCAAAGAAAATATAGGATATAAAACCGGCTACTTTTTTGCCTTGTTAGGAAGTTTGGGCAAATAGGGCATAAAAAATACGTAAAAAGAAGAAAACAAAGTTTCTCAATAATTTTTTCCTACTTCATCATCATCTCACGTCAACCTTACAGCAAACCAAATAGCCTTCCTCCTGGAACCGATGCAACTCTTCTCTAAAAAAATATATTTCATTCCTTATCGTCTAATTTTTCTCCTTGTGTCTTTTTTTCTGGCCATCCCACTGGGAATAACACGGTAATGGTACAAAGTGTGGTAGCATCATTAGAAAGCATTAAATGAGCAATTACGTACCTCACAAAAAAGTTTTATGGGAGACATTATTACATTTTTTGATGATATGTGTACTCAACTTCCTCATCATATTACAGGCAATAATAGTGAAAGTAGCCCTGATGCTACAGCTTGAAACTACACACGTACATCATCATGATGGAATGAAATGGAGATATAATAGTCTTCTGTGTGGAGACATTCAACATTCTCGGCCAGCATATTTTACTCTACCCAACAACCCATCTGAGAAAAGGACGGAGAGAGAGAGAGAAAGTGAGATGCACACAATTTTTTCTCTTATTTTACTTTCCTTCCTTCCTCTCCTGGCTGTCTGGTGGGAGTTATTATCAATTTAGCTGGATGGTTGGTTTTTATACAGAAGGATAGAGAAATTTGACTACTTTTTTTTGTTATGCCTACTTCCAACAATTGCCTATGAGTATGCTCATATGAAATGATGACGACGACTGTGTGATACTTTTGTGAATGTGGCGGTGGTGATGTAGCGGCAGTGGCAGAATGACAGTGACAGCGGGAAAGTAAAAATATAGTAGCTTTTCTTTCTCCCTCGACGTTGAAAGTCTGGTGTGGTTGTATGTATATGGTGAATAGTATAGAGGTAAAACTACAAGAAAAAGAGTACTCTGATGGATGGCACATTGGAACACTTCAAGGAGACAGTTTTGCATATTATTCTGTGTGTAATTTAGATATACGCATTTTTTCTTCGTGCAAAAGCCAAGAAAAAGATGGAAATACATTTTGCATAAGAATAAGTATATAAACTAGTTTTTGAAGGTAGATAGGTATGTATTTTATTTAATGGAGGTGGTGGTGGTGGAAGGAGGTTTCTGGGTGGTTGTTGTGATATGTAGTCGTTATAGTGTAGGCAGTTTTGTGAAAAGGCAGCAGGTTAAGAGTGTGACTTCACATGTAATATTGTACTAGAGAGCATTTTCTCCTTTAAATCTACAAATGTAGTATGTTTTTTAGTCGACGTATCACATGTGAAAGTGAAGTAATGTTTGGTGGATTATGCAAAAGAAGCGGTTTGCATGTTTCTCAGAATGAATAAGGCATGAGGCACTTTGAAAAGTAGATAGAGAAGAGAGGCAGAATAAGAGAAGGGGGTTGGGAGAGATCCTTCCTGTGAGAGAACGGAAACTGTTCTGCATGCAAACACATCATAATAATCATAATAGCTAGAGAGCTACATGGTAAGTTAGTATACTAATCATAAATACAACTTCACTCTTTGCATGTATACAGTATGCATGAATTTACACTTCATATTCTTGAAATGCCCATTCTAACTGAATGTCTGTTTTCTTTGCATGTTACAACAATGAAAATTGGCTGGTAGAGAAACTCTCTTAACTTTGGTCTGCTGCTCTAGCTCGTAATAATACTAATAATAGTAAAGGGGACGGACAATGGGAAAATGAAACAAGCATTTCACTTTTCTCCTCCGCAATCTTCCTCCTTCTACATTCCTTTTCTTTCTTTTTGACACACACGCAGAAATAATAATCATAATAATAAAATAATAGAAAATAGTCGTAATAATAGGAATGCCAAAGGAGAAAGTTAAGTATGCATATCTACTTTCACTGTGTGTGTGTGGTATGCATTACATTCATAGTACACTTTTATATAATGATCTGCTCGAGGGTATTTCTGGTGATATGACTTATGTAATTTTCCAGTGAATAAGAAAATTCTCTGGGAAAAGGGGATATACGATAAGTTTTTGTTACTTTTTACTCAAATAGTATAATATTCGGATTAAATACTTTGACACACTTGCTATACTCTTGCATTGTCATATTTATGGTTAATTCCTTCCTTACAAAGTATGCATAGTATCTCGGGTTTTTATTATGATTATGGCATTTGTGCTTCAACAGAAGAGCAATATCATTTCGCTTTTACATAGTCACTCAAATAATCATCAGCATATCATTTTGTGTCCTTTTATTATCATAGCGTTCTATTTATGTTTATGTGGGTGCGAGCAAGGCTGATTCCGAGTTCATATTTATTTATAAAGAACATCGGTTTCATAGAAATGCATATTTTCTGCCTACCGATATCCTTCTGACCCGACGTGCATACGCCTACACTACCATCAAAATTGGCATCCATATCTGCATACCTAAGTTCATCCCATACCATCACCGCACTGCCAAGCTATCATCATGAATAAGCTTCATTTTACATAGACAGTGAATCTATGTGTAAGCATAACATTGTCTTTTCCTTTTTACTTGAAACACCATTAGTCTTTTGATATGTATATGAATAATTTGGAAAGAGAAAAGTTGCATATATTTTCGCATTATGAAAGTGCATAGAGAAAAACGGAAGGAAGGAAAGACATAAGCAGTAGGGTAAACTATCTTACAAAGCTGGACGAACCTGGAAAAACACTGACAGTTAAGATACACCAAACACGCAAAAAGATAGACAAGAAGACAGTGATCTCATTTCTTTGAAGAGAGTGAGAAAATTCATTCCCAAAAACCCATCCTCTTCATCTTCCCATACTCATTATTATGATCATCTGTATCGCAAGGACTTGTACATATCTTAAGTACATAAATATTGTTATACGCATGAGTCATATGATCTTTAGTTAAAGTGGTTGAGGTTGGCTATCATGATTATGATTTCTGGTTTAATATATGGTTGTATGAAAAGATGAACAACAGCTATAATGATATCAAACCAAAAACTGTATAATAATATACCAGATCAACATAAACTATTCGGTGGAAAACGAAGGGAACGCAATATGAGATCTGGAATGTACAGACAGACTTATCAAAGATGTAGAAGAAGCAATAATAACAAGACAAGGAGTACCAGCACACCAGCAGTCGACGCATAGAATATAGACATAAGCGGTGAAAAAATGATTGTATCTTCTCTGAAAAGTAGCTTGCTTTTCTAGAAACATTCCATTCCTTCTGAGAAAGAAGAGAAATCACATTGGTGAAGATGATGAGGATGAGAAAGGATGATCTTGGGGATAAGATGGATGCATAGAATGAGAAAGTAGGAGTATCAGCATTGCCAAACGTGAAACTTGCGTTCCACAAGAATTTCTTGTTGGTATGCATAAGCAGTCTTCTTGAAATGAGGTTTTTTTGTGTGCCCTTAGATTCTCCTCTTCTTCTCGGGGAAGCTCATCACATAGCCATCATCCTCATCACATCACCATTCGCATTTGCCCAGACTAAGCTGAGTATCTTCTTTCTCTTGCGATTGAAATTTTGATGCATACATAGAAAAGTAGTTTGACACTTGCTGGTCTAGGCTGTTTTTCTGCCTGGTTTTGGATTTCTTTTCTATCTGAAGAAGAAGTCTTACAGTAAAATGCTACTACTGGCTTTTGTTGACGATAAACATGTTCTTGAAAAGTACGTTACGTGTTCTTGTAGATAGTGTAAAGTAATGAGGTAAGAAGAAGATGAGAAACATGAGAAGGTTGATAGGTAAAGAAGAAGAAAACAAAAGAGAAAAACACGGCAGGATAATCTAATTGAATTGCTTGTCTTGAGAATATATTATGAATGCTTAAGACAAGGAATGTAGGTTTATTAATGGGTAGGATAGATATATTATGCAAACATGCATGCATAGTAAATGGTGTGTATTACGTATTCATGCTGTTAATTTTGATGATGGTGATGATGATGATCTTGATTGTGAGAGCGAGAGAGAAGAAGGAATAGATAGAAAGATTGTGAATAAGGAAGGGAAAAAGTTTTGCTGAAGGGCAGTAGACGAAGTTTCATGAAAAGAAACACGAAATAAATGAGTCCTTGAAAAAATGGATACAAGATTTTGGATAAAAGAATTAAAGTGGTAGGAACAGCAGTAACCTGTCATCATTTTTTCCATCAATGCAAACACACGTTTTTCACTAAATGAATAAGTAGAAAAAAAGTAAGAAAATGTGTTGCATAAGTTGTTGTTCTAATCTACTCAAGAAAAAAATCCATTTCAAAGAAAGAAATAAAAAGCAGCATGTGTTGTTTTTCAAGGGTTTTGTTTTGAAAGAACAAGGCTGAAGAAGCAAAAAAGTTTTTTTTCCTTCTTCTGCATTATTTTAGGTTTGAAAAAAGAGTATATCTATATGGAGGATTGTGACAGTAGGAGAGAGAAAGGGTCGTGAAGAAAGCAAAGCAGCATGACGAACCGATTCTTTGGAGTGAGCGAAAAACAAGTAAAAAAAAAATTTCAGGCTCATTCTCACTTTCTCTCTTGAAAAACAACACAGTCAGCTTTTTTATATGTATTCTGCTCAATACGCTGCAAGTCTTCTTGTTTGCGTCGTGATTAATACTGATTTTCACTTGTTCCACTTGCTTACTCACCCATCTATTCATTCACTCATTCATTCAGGAAACAAGAAAGAGAGTTAGACAGCAAAGGCGTGAATAGCATTGTCCAAAAAAGCAACAGAAGTCTACATTTGAAAAAAATATAATAAAGCTTTTCACGTTCGTCCTTAATTTTTTTCATGCATTGTAGTCTACATCTTTGTTTTTTTGTGAGGATGTGCTCAACAGATGCACATTTGTAAAATGTAACAATGTACAATTTTTTTAGATATATTTTTTTTTCAAGAAAAAAGACTTTTGTTTGTGTGTTTTATTCTCACGTACCTTCTTTATACCTAACGTACTTTTTTATATCTTTCGTGTCCGTGAGTATTTTTTTCACGCTCTCATCAAAACGAACAGATTGAAACACACGGAATGAAAAATAAGTAAGTTTTGTGTGTGTGCGCTGGAATTTAATGCTTGTTTTGTATACATATGCATACATGAACGTTTCTTGGTACAGCTATACTTCAAGTTTTTTCCTTCTTTTTTGAAAAGTGAGTGTGAGTGAGTTGTGAAAAGTGTTCCATCCATCGAACAAGAGAGTTTTCTGCTATGCGTATCACACTCACTCACTCACTTCCACTTTTTTCTTCGACCAGACCATCTCAGCTCCATTCCTTTTTCCTAGCTTTCCCATTTTGTTGGTTACTTTTTAGGTAGTTT
>JAQIWN010004416.1:0-11263 GCA_034699025.1 Entomobrya cf. arborea Gr-Col-00668 | reverse complement strand
TATTCTTTCTCAAACAATTTTTAGGAAAATTGATGTTGTTACCTGCACCATACTACATAGGTTGAACTATGATTCAAACCAATGATATTACAAACTGTTAGATCGCTCCACTAGATTCAAACAAACAAGTTAATAGTGTACTGCGTTTTCCTTTAAAATTAAATTATTAATATGTTGTAGCAATAATTCATTAGGTCGTGTACCGATAGTTTCACAAGTCATCGTACCATTCGCTTTCGTAATAACTCAATCGATGAACACAAGATGATTCGTTTATCGCGTTGTTGTTTTGACGGTTTTGACATTGAAATCATCCACAATGACGATCATTACCCATTTACGTTTTTATTAAATAAAAAAGTACAAAGTGCTTAACAAAATATCATTTTTGCAATCAAAAGAATGAATGAATCAAATTTTTACAAAAACACTTGAAATTAATCATCCACACACTATTTATTTGCTCAGTTTGATGGATCATGAATTCATCATTTTCATTGCTTCATAGTTCTTAATTCCAAATTAATGGAATGATGATGATCCTACTTCACTGCTTGATGATGAGATTAAAAAATTAAAATTATGGGTTTGTGCGTCTGATGGAATAGGTCACTAATTGCCCTGTCTAACTTGTTCATTGCCGCATTAAATTTTCAAGTTCGTGCTTCTCCTGGCCTACGATTTTTTAAAATGATAAATAAAAGTTAAAATTTTTCCAATATTGTTTGCAAAGGTACATAAAAATTTTCCTGTATTTTGTGTATACAAAACCAATCCCCAAAAAAATATAAAATTGTATACGCATGCATAATTGCGGTAGTATGGACAACTCCTTTGACGGCAATCATTCAAAATGTTTAAAAGGATGGACGATGGACAACAGACCACGATGGTGGTCAATTGGTCATTTAGGTACGCTAATAAAATGAAACATAAGCTAACTTTCTGAATACCAGTTACCAAAAAATTTGCAGAAAAATGCTCACAAATCATCAAATATGCATATTATAAAAAACAGATTCTTTGATAGTGAATACTAGTGAATTCTTTTGTAGCAAGAGATAATCTTATTTATACGTGACATGAACAGTTTTTCTGTAAATTAAAAAGCATGTATGATATTTAATGCCAGCCCATCAGTATTCACGATTCACTAACAAAACCAAGTGTTGTGCATACATACTTCTCATACGTACGTTACAGTAAGGGTGTGATAGGAAAACTAAATTAATTAAAAATTCATTTTAAGTGATTTTCTTAATATGCATAATATTATATGTTATGCATATACATATTATAAGCAATCAAATCAGTTATCATAACCAGACCCACAACAGCTTAGTAGACATTAATTCTGGATCGTAGCAATTATACCTATCAGAAAAATATAGGCTAGTCCGGCCGTGGAAGAAAAGGGTTGGGAATGCAACCTGCAGCAAAACCACTAGTTTTTGCATTCATATTTTTTATAAATGCATGCATGTTTTGCTAGGGTTAATATTATTGTGAAGGAAAAAGTTATAAAATAATAATTACAAAGGATAAAGCGTGCAAAACCCATTATCACTTTTTGTGTTCACTTTTTTTTATTTTGCTTTACCCATTGCCCATCATCTTTCTACTACCCGTCTCATGTGTGCCAGTCAACATCATCATTTCATTAATACTTATACAGCTATTATTATTGTCTAAACACTATTATTTCTCCCCAAAAACCTGCATGATACCGTATGCCTATATAACAAACGCTGCTAACTACAAGCATAATGCAAATGACGCATCGCAGAAGCGGCATCATCATCATCATCTCACCATCATTTCATATACCGGTATCCGTCGCAGCATCTATCTGCTGGTCTGTCCAACAACACGTCTTTGTTATTGGTCAAGGTTGTCATGTTAAGCTATTACTCTACTATAGCCTATAAAATTATTCTGTCAGGGAGCACCTTGTTGTCCGTCATGGATTTTTATCTGACTGACAAAAGAGTTCCATTAGCCGAACAAAACGCATCAACACATTTTTGAGCCCCTGAAACAGCTTTTGATTAGTTTTAACCATTGAAGACAGATAAGTTAGGACACCGAGGAGCGTAAGTAAAATGAATGGATACAGGAAACGTGTCCAAAATATACTCGGCATGATTGATATAGAAATGGGTAAAAAAATGCGGAGTGAGCAACAAAGGAAAATCGGCAAATTTTTACAAGAGATTCATATGGCGTGAATTAGTTCTACTCTATAATAGCTTGTTATATGAAAAAGAAAATTGTCTGGTTTGCTGAAAGCCAAAATCCTCATTTTTCTCTTTCAATTCTAATATCCTGCTTTATAGAAACACCTTTTGCGTGTAATCCATCTCATTATGCAACAACTTGAGTTTATCACATTCCATCATCAGTATGATCAGTAGTCATGTACGGTTCCTAAATATGTGCAAAGTGCACAAACATGAACATGTCTAAATGCGTAAATACGTACAAATCATGTATTTCCTTCTGGCAATGCTTACGGGAAAACACAAGAAGCAAACATGACTTGTAAACTTTTTTTTTATTATGCGATTTATTTGATTCAATCAAATACCTGGTTTTTCTCATCTTTCACCTTTGTAAAGCATGAAGCATTAAAATTTCATGGCAAAATGGTCAAAGAAAACCGATCTGATGTGAGGGAAAACACTGCGAAAAGGTGTAACTCGATTATCTTTTTAGATTTCTTTGGCAGCCGACAAACAAGTGTTATGAATAGTTGATCAGAATTTATACCAAAGCTGTTTCCAATTCCAGTATTTATTCAATCTATTAGCATTCTACCTTACGTCACGTAGATCTAATCTAGTTTGTGAACTTATTGAAAGGTGAACCGAACACAAAATAAATGGTCTGGGGGTGTTGAATTACTTTCGCTCGATTCAAATTCACGATTCCAATTTTTCTTTCCCACTTTGTGTTTTATACGGGTATTTGCATCTACGGTGAGAATCAAAGGTGTTGAATCATTAGTGAATTAGAATTTAGTCATTAATTTTTTCAGCATGAGTTCTCTTTCTATAAATATGTTCGTTGTTGTTCTTTATCTGTACAATCATCAGTGAAAATCATATAAAAGTTTTTATTTGTGTTTTTTTTCTTTGAATATCCAACAAATTTTTAAAGCCATTTAATAAAAGACTTGTTTCCAGTTTGCGTAATTTTAGAGAGCGTTGGCCTCTAATTACTGTTGTCAATCAAATCAAACTCAAATCAACATTCCCAATAATTCATTAGTTTTAGTGTCAATGTCATTGAATTTATCACACTGCTCTTTGTACATAAAAAGTCGGCTGGACTTTTAAGAAACACTCGGCTGATTAAAGTAATAAATGGTTTACCATTCCATTGCTCATTAGATGTTTCACACACGTGAACATCTGCGGGACGCACAAAATGGTTTTGTTCTGTTAAATAAACACACTACTTACACACAGTGCGTATACGCATTATGCACTTTCTCTCTAATTGCAAGTTGTGGGTGGCATATTATGTATTGTTTACTTTTACGTTTATTACCAGGTAATAACAGAGGTGAAAAATGCAAGAACATCACATCAACATTCAGCATTCACCCATGCATTATTTACAAGAGAGAAACAACAATCAACAATGCAAGCACACTAGCAATTGTACATGTCACAAGTTTTTATACAATACGTACATTTTATATAACCATCCAACCGAACTGACATATGACGACGAACTAGACGGATTAACAAAAAAAAGTACGTACATCGTAAGCTTATTATTACTAGTTCACAAATAAGGTGTGTATACAATTTTGGCAATGGCATTCTCCGATTTCATCAAGAAACACAATACGAGACCACCGGTGCCACCACCACAACATCAATGTCATCGTCTACAGATCAGAGTTTTACCGTTTTATACACAACTGCGTATGTGCATCCCATCATTATTATCATGCGTGAATTCACATGCTTCCTTGATTGCAGAGTTAACATGACAGGGCAATCTACCAAAAAATAAATATATTGTACTAACTATTTCATTTACAGAGAATATAAAATATGCACAGAAAACCAACATGGAGAACTTTACGTTACTGTCAGACGATCCCACAAGTTGAGAATGAAAGATAATTTGCATTAGTGAACACAAAGCAGTGAAGGAAAATGCAATTTAGAATATACGCAATACTACGCACATTTTGACTTTTTGGCAGTGACACTGCTTTTTTATAAAAATTGTGAATGCAAAGTGTAAGTGCAGAACATTTTAACCGGATGATGATGATCTGTTAAATTTAAAATAGCAGTTACCACTGCGAACCCATCTTTCATCGTTTTAATCAAGAATGATTTCTAGCTTGGCGAGTTAACAAGCTCACTAGAGACTTTTGAAAAAAATGTTATTTGATACGTACTACGTGCTATATTGCATTACAGTGCAGTACAGGTTGATTATATCAAGCAATTTTACTATCACCCCATCAAAACTTTCTTGTACTTCCTTATCATCACTCTAATTCTTTATAGAGTTCTAACATGGATTCCAACACACTTATTTTGTTATTTAATTTTTGGTGTCAAGTCTCTCTCGAATAAAAAATGATATTGCTGAATCTTCATATCATCATTACGCACACTATTATTTTAGCACATTTATAACAACATACGTGTACACATGTGCGTCAAAATACTTACCGCGCGTCGTGTATCGTATATTTTTCAGTTTTTTTTCTCGCGGCGGTTGTCATTATTGTTGGTGGTGTGGTATGGTTTGTTGGTAGTGGTGGTGCAAACTTAACTTGTGTGTCTTTTTTTATTTTTTGTAATGGTTGTGTGAGTGTGAAAGAAAAAATTAATCTAACATTGAATAAAATGTTGGCAAAAGACATTGACCTTGCATTCACTCCACTAAATGTACTTTTATCATGATCAACACCATCAGCATCACGTTTCTTACTCTTCTTCGGGGGCTAAGCTTTTTTATCCTTTTAATATTTTTACAACTGCATTACTACACATTACATAACATATGCCATCAAATCCGCCTTAATCGTGTTTTTGCGCTCTCCATGCAAATGCAAATAGATTACATAATAATAATACGTCTACGCACAATACGCGCATTTTACGCAACAAAAAAAAGTGCGTAAGGTGAACTCAGTTCATTTATTTCACAGGAACTTAAATCCTTTTGTGAATTCATTTTCTCTTGACTTGCTACTGTACAAGCTGCCACACAATCTTATTCAATTTAAACAGCATCACACAAAAGGCTTGTTTGTGCTTTATCAGCATTACCATCATTTTAAATTTTAATCCTATTATCCTAATACTGGGCGGATATAGTCATTTTAGCTTCAAAGTACTTAACTGGTTTGCCAATTTTCTTCCATTTAGATAACTTAATTCTCTGGCATTCAGTCTACAGCAGTGTACGTTTAAAGTGACGATGACAATGGGATATGGGATGTGGTGCTGAATGGTGAGCAAGTTAAGTAGTAAAGACAAGTAGATACATTAAATTCATCCGGGTAACAGAGGTAGCTCTCTCAAGAGAGAAGAAAAAGTCAACAAGAGGTAATAACTCACACAGAACAAGTATGTAACAATACCTTGTGTATTTTTTGTGTGAAAGAACAGCAACTGTAAACTTGTTATATTATGACTTTGAGTGGTTCTATGACTCATATATTTAAATCATTGTATCATCATTTAGCAAACAAGGTTGTGTGTAAAATGTGAATTTGAAAGGTTGCAAATGAGCCTGGGAGCAGATTTATATGAGCATAAAATTTAGAAGCAGGAAAAAAGCAAAACAAAGCAGTACAGAAGAGAGAGACGAGGAGAAAGGCAAAAAGTCTGATTAGTGCAAAAGCAGGGAAACATGAGCATAATGTGCATATTTTCTGAGCAACAAGCAAGACTAAACAAGCCAGACACATAAATATATTATTCCTTCACTCAGAGAACACATATCCGATGTGAATCCAGTGAGGAAGCTTTTCATGTCTTGAATATTTTATCTGGTGACATGACTCTGAGAGGTGTCGTGGCTGGTGTGAGACTATGGCTATGGCAAAGGAGTTAAAACATGAATGTGTTGCGGAGACAAGCGGATACATATCCCCAAGAATTGTATCTGTTGCTTTTTATGTTAGTTTGCCAAAAAGCCAACAACCATCCAACAAACAAAACACTTGGGATGGGACGAGACGAGATGAACAGTCGTAAAAGCTACAGTGTATGAAATGAAATGATATATAATTTGCACTGAACTGCAAAGAAAGATTAGCAATATGCACACAATTGCATTTGAACTTTCCCTACAAGCTTGTTTTATAATATGATTTTATAATGAATGTGACGATGATTATTAAAATGATAAAGTTGAGACTTAACAGCTTCTCCTAATGCTCGTGTCAATTACACTTCTCAAGAAGGTAAGATAAAGCGTCATGAGACGATGATGAATTCCTACATGGTTAGAAAACAACGTTTTAAAATATTCAAACAAACTGAAACACATAACATAGCTAACAAGGAGAAGAAATGAAGAACGTCTGCCCGTTTTCAACTCTGCAAGTATTGTGGTGTTTCGTGAATTTCCCTATGAATAAACAATTTATTCACTGAAAGAAAGCATTTGCTACACAAAATTAACACGAGACACTAAGAGCAGCAAGATAAATTACAGATGTAGTATCGTATCAAAAAGCAAAAGTATCATCATCAACGACCACTTTTACAGCAAGTTGGTATGTTAAATGCAAAGGCATGAGTTTGGCTTTGCTGTTGGCTGATGATGATGAAACTGATAACGAAACGATGATGATGATGCCACATGAATGCGATAATATTGCATGGATGAGGCATGGAATGGCAAATGAACTAAAATCTCTCTCAAAACATCACGAAACATCACAGCAGCAGCATATTGTAAGAATTTTTATGCAATCAAATGCGTAGGTTCATTCCTTCCTCTTCTCCGTCAAAAAAAAATCAAATGATCACAAGAAAGATGTTTCTTCCTTCCTGTTGATTAATGGTTTGGTTTTTGTCTCTGTCTCTCGCTTTTTTGTGAATCAGTCAATGAATACATGAATCGTCTTACTTGCTCCTGCCGCCGCCATAAGTTGATCGTGACGTATTGTTAAAGATATTGGGCTCGTGCAGAATTACATCTTGTACATGTACCGTGTGTAAATGGAGAAATTACCAGTTGGTTGAACATACCATTTTAATGACCTCTACTCAAAGTCATAAGTCTCCGTTGCATACCTTTATTTGATGACATATGGACGTACGACGTAGACAGCAGTCGTGGCTTATTGTTTTTCTGTATCAATAATGGTGATCAGTTATTTAAAAAAAAACCTTGTCTAGCAAAAACAAGAAAAATAGGCAGTAATATGAGCGAAAATATTAAAAATGTGTTTGAACGTCATTCAAAATCCATTGTTTCTTGCAAGCCAAGCCAGGCCGACCGCCAGTGTCAATGCCAATTTATGTCCAGATCTTTGACCTTTCTCTGCCCATAATAATACATTGAATAAAAAAGGAGTGGACTTGTGCTGACTTAATAATGTTAAGTTAAAACAGGAATTATAAAAGATGAAAAGTATATTTTTCTCTTTCGATTCTCCTTGTGTGGTGGTGAGTGTTGGTGAGCCACGCAAAGTGATGACAACGGGCTGGGTTGGTTAATAAGGCTGGCAGGCTGAAAGAAAAGGAAACTGAGAAGACCTGCAAGTGAAATGGTAAAAATGCAATAAATAACTTTCCTTCTTCATATCCTGGAATGCTTTGGTTGTCCAGTTGATTTCTGTACAGATTGCTTTATATATTCCTCCTTATTTCTTAAACTCAAAGGAGACGACGAAGAAGGTAGAACAATTTTTTTCTCTAACAAACAAACAATATCGTTATCCAACAATACCAGACAAACTCTTTTTTTCATGTGCTCACCTTTCCTCATTGATTTGATTATCTTTTGACCGGGGATAAACACGCAAAGCAGCGCAGCTGCTATGATATTATGATTCATGTGAACTTTGCTACATAGCTTTGACCTTTTGTGGCCGACAACAAACAGCACATGTAAAAACCATATGTGTACATGTATATTGTTTATTGTTAGTTTAGTTGAGCTTGAGAGTAAACTATTATTTATCATTTTATGCCATTATCAAAGATTTTGGGATTGGGAGTTTATAGGGGCTGACTTGGCTGGAGGAATGGAATGATTTCGAAAGGAAAAAATGGGAGGAAGTAGAAAAAGAACGTAAATGATGTTCCTTGCTGAGTTCTCTTCCTTCTAGGCAATTAGCGAGCATCTTAAGATGGTCTTTGTACCATGTTTGCTCGGCTGGTGAAGAGACAGGTTGCAACTTTGCTTGGAGCCATCATTTTTTTCAGCGTATAGCAAAAGTAAACTTTAAAAAGTGATTTTTTTGCGGTCTTCACTTTTCTGTTCTGTTCTTGATTCAGTTATCTATCTATAAACACACTACACTCCCTCTTCACTGCCTGTTCAGGTGAATTGTTAAGGATGTTAAGCTTGTGTAGTACTTTGCATTGGTGGTTTTGTTGATTGTAGCGCAGTAATAATGATATGTTGATGGTGATTAGCCAAAAGTTATGGATGCATCCATATTCTCTCTCTCTCTCTCTTTGCCTTTCTCCATAATATGCATAATGAACCAGCATGTCGTATTACCATTTTCTATTCACAACAAAATATTAATTCACTGGCTTGACTCCCAAAGAGAGAAGAAATTCAAGTTGCTTCTATTGTGCTACACATTAGTATCATTAAAAATTCAAACCAGTTCTAATCCTACTCTCCATGAGAGAGAGAGAAATGGAATAAGTTATGGTTTACTCATATGAACGTCATCATCATCATCAAGTAAGACCATTTTGTACGTAAAAGAGAATCGGTAATATGAAAGGAGAACAATAACATTTGGCAAAAGTTTCACCATCATCATAATTATCAATGAAAAGCTCTCATTTACGCTGCATATGGTCCGTGATAATTTCATATCATATCAAATTATGTTTGAGTATATTTTTTGTTTTAATCCGTCAAAACATGTAAGCTATGAATAACCATATTTCATTAGCCTTTTTGCTCTGTTTTGTTCTAAAGAACATGAATGAGCATTATTTGTAGGAAGTAATGTAACTTTAATTTTTCATCTATACATTTAGAAACATTAATATTCCAAACTTTTTCCCCGTACTCGTATACTCGAGTCTAGTGTTACATTTCATTATTCATTTTCATCTTTTTGACGGGAATGATGGTATATAATATGACCGAGTCATTGTTGCTTTACACACTGCACTCCAACCTATAAAACATTGTTGAAAAGTCTAATGGGAATGCTAAAGGATATCCCTCATTATTTCCGCCACGCCTGTCACTTTCAACAATCGTGAACCTAGTGTAGTCAACACGGAGGTTAAATTATAATGGATACAACAAAAAAACACGGATTAAATATGATAACTCTTTGTTGAAAACGCATGTTCTTTGATTAGTTATACATATATATGTGGCATGCAAGCATTACTCTTTTTTTCCTTTTCTCCATTTCCTTCTTGTACATTTAAATTTTGCTTGTGTGGCATCCTCAAAATATATTACGAACGTGTTGATGAGTTTCTGCTGGATTTTTCATGGTTGTATAAAAAGTCAAGTGCGTCCGTCCGTGTTAATTCTATAACGTATTCCGGTATTTTTTCACCGTTCCAGTGAAGTTGTCTTTTCCTCTCGAGGAATAAAATAAGTTTGAAGTATTCTTAAGTGTAAACTTGAGTGTAGTTGTAACAGCAGCCGACCATAACAATATGAAGAAGTGTTGTTGGTTCGGTTTTTGATGTAGACATGTATCGCCAACGAACCAGTGCAGTGCACTTGCCCTATTCAAAATTTTGACAGGAATATGTGTGTGGGAATTTTTGGATTCTTTCAACAAATTAACAATTTACTGGAATAAGCGTTGATAATTCTTTGTCAAACTGAAAATATGAGTGTTTTCAGTTTCCCATCTCTCTATGCAGTTTCACTTTTCGCTTATTTTCCAGGCAATGAAAACGCATCACATTACTATTTGATTCATTAGTAAAACTATTCCTATGTCGTCGGCAGTGACACAGTTTTAAAGTTAATTTGTGTGATATGCGTGTAATTTGAAAGATTCTTTTATGATAATTTGCATGGTTTTCATCTTGATACAACGAGAATATAAAGCCCCACCTTGGCTTCATTTTTTGACATTATGAAACTTATATTCATCATATTTCGTAATTAAACATGAGTATATGGCTGATCCTGGAACACTATTAAAATTGACACTGGAATGGGACAATGCGGCATTTTATACTTTTTCTCAGTGAATAAAATGAATGAGTAAAATCTTAATTCTATCATGAAATGCGTGCAAATAATCACTCAATGAAGTCACGCAAATGATTTTAATATTCACGATTAAGTTATTGGCCTTGATTTGTAAGGTGACGCGCTGTTTTCTTGAAAAAATGATTAAAGAGCAATTTTTATCGTCATCATACTTGAAAGTGGACAGATTAGCATCACCATCATTATTAGTGATTTTTTATGTTCGCCAAATAACAATGTATAGGCACAATATGCTTCTCCATCATCATTTTTGTAATAATCTGTACAAGACTTTTTAGCTACTGGGCATATATTGGTATTTTATCGTGTTAAAATTGCAGTTTTCATTTCATGTATCACATCATAAAACATGAAAAATGAAAAGATTATTACTACGTTTCATTATTTCCATTATTCATTTCATTCCTCTCTCGGTTCACAGCCGTAAAGATAAACCAATCCTCATACAATCTGTGTATTTTCACAGGTCAAGAATCTTCTCATGACTAACTGCAATTTACACAAAAAATATTGGATTAAAAAATCCATCATTTAGCCATAAGCTTTGTCGTACACCTCTTTTTCCGTCTACCTTTTGCCTGTCTATGTGCTCATCCTTGTTAACACATAAAGTTCACTTTTATTTTAAACTTGCGTCTCATGTCTTGTTTTTCCATCGTGTTCATCATCAGATTCACACAAAAACATACCTCATAGTCTCAGTTTATTTTTTTGCTTGAAGAAATGAGATGTAATCATTTATCATCCTGCCAGTACAATGTAACTTTAAAATACTTGTGTACATCTGTATATGGATGATTATGTGGCACGTTTTTTATTATAGCTTTTG
>JAQIWN010004415.1:0-11264 GCA_034699025.1 Entomobrya cf. arborea Gr-Col-00668 | reverse complement strand
AAGAAGAGTCACATATCGATGGTAGGGTAGCAGAATGGATCCTTCTTAAAACAGAACACTTGAATGGGGAGTCCTACAATATGTAGTCTGATCACTGGGTTATCATTAGTATGCACGTTCCTTTTAAGAATGTCTAGGCACATACTTGCTTACTATATTGGTAAAATTCATAAAATATTATAATAACCAAAGTAGGACAAAAAATGTTGTCTAAAAATGCGTATAACTGTGAAGAAGCCATGCGGGACATATTAGTGGTTGTTGTTCGTGTGTGGTATTCTTAATTTTTCTTGTTTCTTCCAAAAACACGAAAAATTAAGAGGAAGGGCTGTCGTTGTCCGTATTTTTGTAGTTTTTGAAAATGTGTAAAAAAAAACCAGAATACATGTATATTTTAAGTATAAACACTACTTTGAATGTGGACAGTTTACACTCCATAGTTTTTATAAGGAAAAATCTGATGCATTTAAGTAGGTTAATTCAGCCTTGTTGTTGTGTCCCACAACGCTAATTATGTAAATTGGAAAGAAAGCTTTTCTTGATTTGGTGGAATAATCACGATTTTTAAACTCCTTTTGTTTCTCCAAAAAGGGCAAAGAGGAATAATTCATGTGAAATGTCATAAGCTGAATCTTGCATATATTATCCTCGACCATGATGTTCTCCATTCTGGCAATTCTACATAGATGGGAAGATAAGATGCTCTTGAATAATAATGTACTCAGCTAAATGCGTATACGACATAGATGGACCAACTGGCGTGTGTGGGGGATGTCTGGAATGGTTACAAAAATCCATAGTACTTAGCAGGGATCCTTGAAGAAAACTTTTTTTTTGTGATAAAAAATACCCAAGTTCTATAAATAATACATGTTTCCATTAAACAAACATAAAGTAGTAAGAAATCTCCTGAAGATGAGATATGCGTAGCGATTATCATAATGCTTAAGAAAGCACTGCACACCGCGCCAGTTAAGTTAACTTAGCTATTTTGGTAATAGGAAAATGATGATGATCATCGCCATCACCAAATCGTGGAACAGGTTATATTCCCTGGTGTGTCTTTTATGGCGATTTTCTCATTTTTTTACTCACAAGGTTCAAAATAATCTCGGTAATATGTCCCGTTTCTTGAGAAGCGTGTCATTATTTTAAAACGCTCTATTATCATCAAGTCACCAAAAATAAGGATGAATGGAATAAAACTCAGACACATAGTTTCATTCTTTTAGATTTTTCCACATAGTATATCAAAATTTAAAAACAAGCATATTCGCACTTCGAAGTAATTCTATCACAGTGCCTCATTTTTAGAAAAGTTTCTACAGAGTTCCATAAAATTTTCATCTCCTTACTATTGATTCTTTTTTATATTTTCTACGAAAATTCAACATACCTACTTGCACTAACTGAGTTCATTTAATTCAATTACAATCTTACTTCTTAATTGTGAACATTTTTAAATGCTTTTTTTCCTTTTCTTGTTACAGATCACATACGAGAGTTCTCATGCGGAAAACGTTACTACAGGACCTTCTATCAGGATCCCAAGAGAGGATTCCTGTACATTGGTGCTATGTAAGTGAACTTAAAAAACTAATTGAATTCTTTTTACCACTCTGCTTCATTGCTTTGCATTACTCCGTATTTTGCTTTCTTGCTTGCATGCATTCATTCATAGCATCGCAATTGCTTGCTTCATCATTACTACCAAGTCAAGTACTAAAAACGATTAGAGGGAACTTCCTCATTCCACCATATCAGTGACAAAAATACTCTGCCTTGAAGCAAAATGAGAAGGAAAATAAAATAAGTGAAAACGAAATTGCAGTACTACCAGTAGCAGTACATTGTGCACTAAATGACGATGAGAATGAGATGGTATTGAAGCACGTAGACCAATTACACAAATACAAGGTACGCCTACTATCTTAATAGCGGAAGCGAAGGAGCTGAGCTTACCAGCTTGAGAAAGTAAAAGGATGAGTACATTTTTCCATCGTGTCACTTATTTCGCTCACCATTCATTTCATTCTGAGGAATTCGTGCCTTCATTCACTTCGGCTTTCTTAAATTGACTTTTTCAATGAGCTACCAGACTAGAAATACGAAGAGAAGCGAAAAATGTCAGGACTTTTTTCCTTTCCTTCCATACTTTTTTATTACCAATTTTCCCACCGTATACCCTCTCATGTAACAAAGACTTCTGTATAAAAGGTACGCTACAATGCTAAAAGTATTTTGTTGAGGATTTGTGCGTAAAAACTCAATTCATACATTTTATAATAAGCATGCTGTACTAAATTCCGAATTCATGAATGGTACAGCAAAGAACCAATGGTGTATGTCTTGGTGCTTATTGCCAAGAACGTTGTGCTTCCAATCTATTTATCAGTTGAAGCAAACGAAAAGGATGATATGATGATGCACCTTTTTTGTACGGAACAAAAACTTTCACAGAGAAAAAGAATAAAGTCCAAACGATGGAATGGAGTTTGTGAACATGACCAATCATTCCAAAGAATCCTTACACAGTTTCAGACCTTCACCTGTCTTTCTGTCTGCTTCTATTACATTCCCAATGGATAATCCGATTAAGCCTTACATTTATATTGGACTCGTAGCATACAGAAAATAAAGATACAATTTTACTGATACAATACTAAAGTCATGTCAGATAGTCAGTGTCAAAGTATGTGAGTGAACTCTGCAACCTTTCTATTAGCTTTTCTATGAGAAAGTTCTTCTTTTTTTGTTATGTGGACTAACAAGACCAATCCTGCTTCCATAAAATCCCACTCAAATAGACTGTAAAAATAATAGAATTTGCTAGTGTTCTGGCAAAAAAAAATAATGAAACTTATTACCAGTTCACTTGCGTCTATCTGCTAAGATCAAAGCTGCCATAAGACATGATTCCATTGCTATTTCAATATAAAGCTGTAATACTCACATACCACCAGTCTTTATCCTTACAGCTAATTTCCTGACACCTTTCTAAAAATGTCTCTAGTATATACCTTTTCTCTGTATACATTTTTAATAATGTTTTACCACCGTGACTGCCACCAGAGAGTCATAATACACGTGGCTTGACACCATGATCATGAGTGACTCTATGACACAGCCAAGCACTAAACTAATATTTGAAGGGCGTTTATAATTCAAAAGCAAGAAAGGGAGGCGGTTTGCTGTGCGGTGGTGACGGTATTCTTTAAATGGAATTTCCTTCCGATATTATCATTTCTCTGAATTGAAGTATTAAACTTGTAGCCTCTTTTTGCCATTTTACTATAAATGTGTCGTCATTTACCATTTGTTTGGAATGAAAATTGTATGGAATAAGGATAAGCTATTTATACCTCATTCAGTAAGCAGAAAGTCTCAACCTTTACCACCACAGTCACTTTCACCAACAAAGAGCAAATAAGCACCACTCAACCATGTGTAATATCAGAAATAAACTTTGAAATAACTGTAATAATAACTTGTTTTGGTGTAGTTTGCGCTCACACCTTCTCTCGAAACGTTCTAGAGAGGAGTTGCACTTGGAGGTGTGTCATTTGGTGTGATAATATTCAAATGATATAATATGTAAAGAGGAGATGGAGAGGGACAAGCAGTAGTCGTATAAGTAGAATAGTGAATGGGTTTTATTTGACAAGGCTACAACGGAATGGTAAACAGTTTGTAGTGAGTATTTTGCCTCCACTTTTCACCTAATGGAGTTTACATAGTTGGAACGATGAAGATTACCTATGAGTTTTGAAGAATGGTTGTGATGATACTTATTTGCACACATTTCTATTACATTTTATATCTGCTTGTATATAAATGAAGACGAAGACATCATCCTCAAACGGGTTTAAAAGGTGGTGTTACTACCACTATGACACAAGATTATTTAGCCGTGTTTCTGTATACATTAGTGTGCTTTACCTTTGATGTTACAAGTTTGTGAAGAGAGAGAGAGAGAGAGTGGAGCAAATGTTTACATTTCCAAAACAAGTAGTAATTTTATCCCTAGTTCTTCTCTATGAAATTGAAGAGGAGGGCGACAAACTGAAAACTTTATACACTTTTGTTGGAATATCATAATCAACATGAAATACTATCTTCTTGTAAAGGAAAAGTGATACATTTAGATACCCTATCAAGAAGAAGTTAGAGTAAAGTATTTGGTTGATACCTCCACCGGAGAAACTCTTGATGTATTATTGTGTGCCGTATACTCTTTCATAACAGTAGAGTCAATTCATGAACAAAAACAATGAAAATATAGTGAATCAACTTTTTGTGTATCTTGTCATGTCTTGTTGGATGGGATGGCTGTTTGTCTATTTTAGCAAAATCACTTCAGAGAACGTAAATCAAAACTGAGGAAAGATGTTTGTTGTTGTTTGAGGTTGAAATTCGTGGCATTCCATCTAAAATTACTTTCCGCCTAAAAATCATGAAGACGATACATTTGAATACTTGTGTGGATATGATCTTGCAATTAGTGTGCTTCCTGGAAATTCATTCAGGCTTGCTAGACCTCTGCTATTTCTTGTTTAATTTTTGAGATTTAGATTGAGTTCAAAGGACATACAGAATATGTATTTCCTGATTAAAGTTTTGTTTGAAGTTTTAAGCTTCTCAATCAGGTCCACTGAAGAGGTCACCGAATTGTGACATTTCATAAGCAAACAAGAGAGAAATGAGAAAATGCATGCTCTTATAAGTGTTGTAAGAAAATATTAATAGAAATGATAATGGAAAAGAGAAATAGCGTCAGATAATAATTATTATCATGTCATATGCATACATCCTTTGCCCTTTTCAGACACATCATCTCATATTCACAACTCATTAAACGCACATTCCCTGAAATTCTAGCATTAAGTATAATATAGTCAAGAAACTATGACCATATTATTTCCAGTTTTATTGCTTTCGTTGACAAGCATAAAAGCACAAGGAGTAACTGATAAGGAAAATGGGGAAGAAATTGCGCATATCTCATATAAGCCTACCATTTTGTAGTAATTGTTGTAAGAATATTTGGCTTATTTAATTCTCAAACTAAAGCTTATCTCCGGAACTCTTCTCGTTTTCTTTTCCTTTCCAATTCTATCTTGATAACTTTCTAAATCTCTTTTACATTTACTCTCAACCTAACATTTCTTGTTTAAAATAAAGTAAGATGATGATAGTGATGAGAGAAGTGAAATTGGGAAATGGGTGGATTATTTTTGGTAAAATGAAAATACAAAAGGGCAAGAGAAAGGGTATGCACATGATTACACGTTACTTCCGTATAGGTATTACAACTGTATCATGTGTTTTGTACTGATCTTACTCTTGTACAAAAAGAAAAGAAGATGTAGGAAAGAGAAAGTGAGACAAGGCGTATAACTCTCAAGTGGAAATTCATATAGGGAGTCCTAATGGATTTCGGATATTGCAAACTGATCGCACACTTATTCGTAGGGAAAGACCAGGGTAGAGCAAAAAGGAAACGGTGGAGAGAAAAGCTTTTATCTTTACCGACATCTCTTCCCTATTTATATGTTTACTCAACTAAGACGAAATATATCGCTACGATGAAGAGAAAGAGAGAGAGAAGAAATGTAGAGATCTTTTCAACTCAACTGCCAGATACAGTGGAACCTACAAAAGCATATTGTATTTGTATAGAATTTGAGCTGAAAGATTCAAACTAAACCCAAGTCAGCTAACCGCAACTTTGTATTTGTAACACACACACATACATATATGCATGATATAAATGCATACATGAATTTTCAACCACTACTTGTGTGTGTTTGTAAGTAGGTAAGCTTTTAAGACAAGTACGCATAGCCACACCAAATTTTCCTGGTTTACAAATAGTAAGAAGAAGCAAAAGCCAATATTATCTTGGTGACTGGATCCATTTCCCTACATTTCTGGTGATGAGTTACTGGTACAGATATAATCTACGATGGCCAATACCATTACTTGGGTACTTTCTCTAAACGGCTGTACACGATCGTTGTATCTTGTTTTCGTGGAATATCATATCTATCATTTACATTTTATTTATACAAGTGTCATATTATTCTGTCATGTTTATATATTGCTTCACGTGAGTAAAAAGGTAGCCTACGGATGGTCGTTTACTGTAAATGTAAGCAAGTAATGCTCATTTTTGCTAAGCTATATATACATTTATGATAAAATGCACAGATGTTATTTTTACAGTCAATCTTTTGAAATTGAGCAAATATACCTACTTACATGGAATGCTATAGCTTATTCCAGTTTTTGCTTTCTGGAGCATCAGCACAGAATTCTGGAGAACACTGACTTTGAGTACACACACTTATATTTCAGATTACTTTTTGAAAGGATGATATTATACGTGTATCTGTATAGCAGTCGAAGCAAGAATCATTGAGCATCCTTGTCCTGCCTCTTCAATGTCCGATTTTCTATTTTGGATGATCATCATGAGAGAATGAGATGATGATGTTGCAGCAGCAACATGGATTAGGAAGTAAACTCTTCTGATTTAACTCTTCCTCTTTTCCTGTTTCTCTGGCCCCGTTCACTTTTATGGATTCTTTTTCTTTATTTTGTTTACTTTGTTGCACACAACCGTATACTAGGTCTTTGTGGATAAAAGCAAGAATTCCTCATTACTATGGACTCTTTTTTCGTTGTTTAACTCGTCAGATCGATACTGATCTCTTCAAGTCAAACGTGAGAGTAAGTATAGTACAGTCAGCAGCTTTGGCAAAAAATGATAAATTACCAATATAGTGTTTTATCATATTCGTCATTTCTACATTTGTTGTATTTTGGTTAATTTCTCTAAGAATTTTAGCGACTATTGACCGTCTAAAGACTGTGGTATATATAAATATAAAGCATACACATTGATTATTCGATCGAAAAAAGGATGATGCAACTTCCGTTACCACCAGCCTTTTTCTACATAACTATATCGATGTCTATAAAACTAATCCCAAATCCTATCCAACAGCCTCATGCTCTAGATATTAAATTTTATCCGTAGAATTGAAGAACATATCTTCACATAAAGGTACTACCTTTACCAATATTTTTTCGTCGACAGCAGTATTGATTATTTAAAGATAGACAGTTTAATTTTATCCGAATTGCCTTGTCCAAATGTTCTCATTTATTTTCCCTTCCATGTCAATACGTTTCCTGCTTGGGTATGTACGTAATAGTTTTTTTTAGCAAGTTCCATTTGTGTCTTTGTAAAAAAATTTAGCTAGCGGAAAATGTTCTATAGTCATCGATACCCCATTCCCCCTTTTGTTTCAAGATTTTGAATACGATATGGTGTGGTATACTCGAATACCTATGCGAAAATAGGACGTGAAATTCCCGAATTCGAAAGGAGACTTCAATAAACTATTGTACCATGTTAGTGGGCAACGGGGCTAATTAAAATTTCATTTCTGTGAATGTCAATTTCGATAGTTTTTATCAGGAATCGTCGCTTATTTCTGAAAAGAACTCTTGTTAGTAGCTGTCGTTGTTTATAATAACTAAAATCGTTCTTCCATTAAATTTACTTTCATTGAAAACAATGTGCCTATGCTTCTCTCATGCGACTTTGTATTCTATTCATGAAGAAATTATAACTGTAGCCTTTAAACGAATACTTTAGTCACCTAAAAGTACATACATAAATATTCAATGTATTTTGCTGATTGGATGGTGAGTATATGAAGGAGTTTAGCTTGGTGAGAGTGTGAATCAACATTTTTATAGTCCAATTGAATGAGAATTGCGTAAAAACGGAACGCTTTCTCTCTCGCATGTTCAGGGAAGCGCTGAAACTCGATAGGATTGTCATTGATGTGATAATACTGAAAAAGTATTTTGCAAAACAATGAACTCGAACTGGCTACTTTACTTCTCTACATGATAGCAAAGCAATGATAATACTTCCAAAAAAGGCGTTGGCTCATGGTACGCAGTTTATGGATGTTGTTGGCTTAACGGTTCATGTTCTGATTCTGATGAATATGTGTGTCAGGTTTGAATAAGTGATGAGATGTTTTTGGTGGTCTCGTTGGAATATAAAACTAGCTTGAGTTGTTTTGTGGTGACATGGAGAAAGATACAGAAATGAACACGTTGTCGCTAACCATCCAACCAACGAACCATGAAAAATGAATATTTTCAATTGATTGCATTACTTTGGATCTACTGGTGTTGTTATAAAAAAGCCGTATAAAGTATGATCATCCAAAATATAAACCCAGACAAGCCATTCCACTGAGAAAGTTTACAGTTGTACTTGAACAGGAAACGAGTGAAATAGGGAGAAAGTGAGTTTTCTTGTGGTGGTATGCATCTTTATATATTGGTTTATACATATGTATATATAAAGTAGGGACATGAAACTCGATTGTCTCTTGACAGCAGGAGAAAGTAGAGAGAGTCATTGTTTGTCACCAGTATTACAAATCACAATGTATTGTGAATACTAGATTTGGCACATGGTGTGCTTGCTGCGCTGGTTGTTTTTTTGTTTTCTTGATCATATGCACTTTGTACAGTATTGTTGGTTTTATGAAGTGACAGAATTTTTGTTGCATGCGTTCATATTTTAATGCCAAAAGCACACTGTATGATACCCATTTGTATTCCTTTGAATTTTATGTGGATTTGTGTGGAGCGAAGGCAAATATGTCACATGAGCATGAAGTGAAATGTAATTCCTCCTGTTGTTTCTCCCGTGCATTACGGCGAGGAAAAATGGGGAAAGTTGTAGTTGGCTCGTTTGTTCCTTCGTTAGAGTTCATTTGCATCCCATCAGTCAGCAGTATTACAATTCTCACCCCTGGGGTAACCAACCTCTGGTGTGATGATGAATGCATTAAGCAATCTGCATTTGAAATTACTTTAATATATGCACACTTAACAACAAGTCATATGTATGTCTAGGCATGTCGTCTAGAAAGGAAACAAAAATATACTTTCACAATTTGTGGTCCATTTAGGGCTGTTGTAACGTGAGTGTTAATATTTTCTTTTAGAACTGTGTAAATTATTTAAATGAGAACAAAAGATACTCATGCATGACATGCATTTGCAAAGAATAACGCAAAACTTGTCAATAGATATGATGGTACATACATCTCCAAAACACAAAAGTATGGAGATAAGGGCATGATGTCTGCTATCGTGTACCAGCAATGTTTATATTTTATCATTTTTATATGCAGTCAAGTGGCTGATTTTACTTGAAACGTTGAAAAAAGTCGGCTCTTGGCAGTGATAAAAATGAAACCAGCTATCCTTTGAATAATACATTATGGCCGTGACATTTTTTCTTCCAAGGTGCTACTAAGTCAAAAACGAAAGTTATGTGGGTGTTATTTATGCATAGTGTATCTATATTTAGTAAGCTTGAAATTTGAAAACCTTGTCATCTCTTGGCATTGAGAATTCGTAATCGAAATGGGCTTCAGTACTGCATTATTGATTCTGAGGACTACTGAAATATTGAAAAGAATTCACATAAACGTCATACTGAACCCAGTCCTTGAAGCATATCTGATTCTTTAGATATTTCCAGTTTATTTTAAAATTTCTGAATTTGAGAGGAGTTAAGTTTTTAAGGAGTACGCGTAATCGAAAATTTTATGCATTTAATAATTTCAGCTGATAACTTTTAAAATTTGCCCACACGAAATTGAAACGAAGCTCATAGGGCAAATATTATTATTCCCTTGATAAATTAAATTAAGTCACTCGAGCCCAAAAGAATATTAAATGCTCATGCACATACATGTTTGCTAGGAACAACACAATACTTCATCTAACCACTTGAGAATTTTCTGAAGCAAAAATTCAATTTTCCAGTTATGCTCTTTGGCTGAATTGTGTACTGTACAATTCTCTCATGATGGGTGTGTAAATATTCTTCTAAAATTCGATCTCGTTGATGCTGTTTAACTTTAACTTATCCATTCAACCGTTTATATGTTTCTGGAAAGATTTAAGTAAAGGTTTTATGTTTTATCCACTAGAAGAGAATGATAGATTGCAGAGCAAATATATATTACAAGGAAAACCTTTAAGGGTTAAAGCAAGAATACAATGTGGTATTGATGACAAACTTATGTAGAGTCGAAAGGTGCTTATTTGTTTCACCAAGATCTGAAACTGGTATATAATAAATTTAAGTTGCTGTGATCACATCACGGGGTCAACTTTTTAGAATGAAATCTTCTCCGAAAGGAGTGCAGTTCACATTCTCCATTTTATTTGACGTTCATCATCATAGAATCCTGTTAAGAGCTCTGCGTGCTTTCTCATTAAAATAACCATCATTTCTTGATCCCGACTCTCGTATCAGTTTATTGAATCATTTCTTAGACAATGAGTATAAAACCAGGAACCACTCTTACAATCGACAAACAATGTCTAGCACTTAAAATATAACATAGAAAGATACACGCATACTAAACAAAAGCATAAGCAATACGGCATTCAAAAAGCTCTAAGAACCCCTCAATATTTGCTTTAGATTTTGACTCCATTTAGAATGATGATTCACTGGTTGTTAAAACAATGATGGATATATGCAAGTTATGTGCGTACGTCTCAAGTACATAATAATATATTGTTGTGCATTATGATTAAATAAATTTTATTTGGACAAAAGTGATGCGATCATGATGATTTTGATAACGATGGTGTGTATGATGTGCGTGTAGTTTTATACTTCATGTCATTCATAATGGATTTATACAGTTTTCCCCATTTTTACACACTCTTTCACTACTTGGTTGCCTGTACTTTGGTGATGTGTGGCTGTGTTGGTTTGGGTAGATGGTTAAAACGTAAAGAAATGATAAGTTGGGACATGAAGGCGTGGAGTGGCACTCGTCTCATGCTGAGAAGCACTTCATCAAGCAGAGAAAATATAATTTGAATTTTTTTCCATAATCATCATCATCATCCACACAACATAGCAACATGAGTGATCATGAGCATCACTCTTGTTGTGTGCATACGTACTTCTCTTTTCAGTAAAGATCGTACATCAAATCTACCACCAAGGAAGGAAGGAAAATAAGAAGGGTTACGTAACAAGCTTCACTTCTAGCATAAACCAAGTATGCTATACTTACTTATTAGAGTTCTCTCATTGTTAATATTAATGGGTGATATATATCAAAATTCTATCATGTCCCATGCTTTTCATGCAAACACTAAAAATTCAGTTATATTGATCTATATTATTTTTC
>JAQIWN010004414.1:0-11266 GCA_034699025.1 Entomobrya cf. arborea Gr-Col-00668 | reverse complement strand
CAGGCATAGGAAAAGTTCACCAACGCGCCAACGGCGTTTCCGGGAAAGTAGAGCAAAAAATCCGGGATTTTTGCCCGCCGTAAGGCGGGCAAAAAATTTTTTACATTCCGGGAAATTTGCGCGCCGCAGGCGGGCAAATTTTTTAGTTTTCGGGGATTCTGCGAGGTGGACGTAGGGGAAAAAATTCCCAATCAGGGAAAGTTGCCTGTCGCCAGGCGAGCAATTTTTTTTAGGTTTCAGGGATTTTTGGAGATACAGATATGCAAAATATTTCACATTCCGGGAAATGTGTGCAAAGCAGGTGGGAATTTAAAAAAAAGATTTATGGGACAAAACTACGGTTTCTTGTCTGACTAGGTGTGATCACAACACTTTAGCTCTAACATCTACATACATCTAAAAAGATTCATATCTCATCTATTCGTATATATTGCTATCAGGCAAAAACTGACCTAGTACAGTTTCAATTTTTATAATGTATTGTGAACTTTATACCTTACGCAAAACGACATCAAGCTATTGGATTTTCCTGGGTCAGTGTTTGCCTGAATAAGAACATTCATAAAGTGTATGCTCCTCCTACTTGTATAATAAGTACAAGTCCGACGAAGAAATGTTTGATGAATTATTACGCAGCTGAAAAGCTTCAGCAAGTATGTCTGTCTGTCCGTCTGCCTGTCCGTCAGCACGATAACTCAAGAACGCGTTGACCGATTTCGGCCAAATTTGGCATGTAGGTCATTTAGGTCAAGGGCATGAACCCTATTGATTTTGCGCCCCATAGGTCAAACCCCAAGGTCAGAGGTCAATGTCAAAACTTTTCAACTTGGTCATAGCGCACATTTGAATAGCGCAATTGAAAGCTCTCGTCAAGTAGACCCCGAATCATGTGTCTCTTTAGATCATAGTGACCTTGATGGGTTAGAAATAGGGGTCAAAGGTTGGAATTAAACATATGTCATGTGACATATCATTCGACATCATTTTTCATCGTCAACAACTACGGCTTAGTCGCATCCTTCAGCTGCGTCGTTATAATCGCTATTACAACGGGTTTATTAAAGTAAATAAATGACTCATAATTACCTCTAAAACTGATGTTTGTTTTAGTGATTAATATATTTTGTGTATGAAAAATGAAGACGCGACTAAATATCAAGAACACATGAAATAAATATGTATTCATACAAATAAGATACTACACAGTTTTGATTTAAGTTTGGTTAATTAGGTTGGTTGGTTTTTGATTTTATCATTTCTAGAGAAAAGGACAGTCATTATATCATTTATGATGAATGGTAAGTTAGTGCTCACGTTACAAACGAAAAAGTCAATCTGATACACAAATCATCACAGAGCTACAGACTGCAGAGCTAGTCTCATTTTTTCACAGTAGAAATGTTTAACCAGTGCGAAGATTTCTCTGGTTACTAAAATTTGATGTGTAATTGTCTTAATAAAACAGACTTAAAAGGGAGCACAAGCTCACACTTTACCTCGATCATATATTCAAATTACAAGTGGGAAGTTGGCTGGAAGAAATAATTTTCACGAGTTCGAGAAAACATCAGTGTTTTAAAGGTAATTAACCACTGTTTTTTTCGATTTGTAAGTAAAATGAGTATATTACTATATATGTGTGTTGTGCTGTGTGTAATATTTATGTGTACTGTGGTAACAAATGTTCCGTGAAAACAGACCAAACCTGATACTAATATATATTATATTTACAGGAATTTGTCTGCAAACTCCAGTGCGATTCCGAAGAAGAAATTTAGAAAATTTTGAAAGCTCAAGCCTGCTAACTTTTGTCAACATTTACAAGCTTCAGTGCTGCCAAATTTACGGAATATCAATTTTGTGCTGAAATAACCTACCGAAATGAAGTCTGATATCGTTCAAACATGTGTGGTCATCGCAATTATGTGCATTTGTCAATACGGCACGAGTAAGTGATTTTAAATTGTTATTTTGCGTGGATGGTTTGATAATTTTTCAGTTAAAATGTTTTCATAACTTAACGTACATACGTGTTTTACAGGCGTAAACGGCCTTTTCTGCTTCAAATGCCTGAGCTTGGACTGTCCCAGTGATGACATGCATTGTCAACAGAATATTCGAAGCTTTGTTACATCTGAACTGAAAAATCTTTACTATTTCCATACCTATCTGGAAAATTGTCCTCCACTTAATGACACTTATAACTGGCGCATGATGCAATTGTATGATGACCCTTGTCCAGAGGAAAAGAAGAATGAAGCAACATGCACTTTGGGAAGAATGAAAATAAGAACAACGAAGCTTGACAAAGAAGGAAAGGAAAGAGAATCATATACCTACGCTACAGTATTGGGCTGTGCTAAGAGACAGCTTCTGCTCAAAATCAAGTCAGCTTATGAGGACAGCGGTTCGTGTGACTACACCTACACGAATTCAAGTAGAGGTGGCCTGGACCTACATTTGCAGCTAGAGCACTGCAGGGAAACCTCACAGCAGTGTAATACAACAGACTATTGTGTCAGTTGGAAAGAAAGTGTTGTGAATCCCTCTGGAACGAAGGAAAATCACCGTTTTAAGTTTATAGTTAAACTTGTTATGTTTGCAGTTGTGGTTGTTGTTGCCGTGATGATGATGATGATGGTTGCAGTTCTTCTAGTTGAATTGTGTGGAAAGTCGGTTCACAGAGTTTCCAATCTTCCGAAATCAATTGGGGATGAGTGTGAGACTGTGGAAGCTTTGAGGATTACTGCACTAGATGAGCTGGATGGACCTAAGACAACAGTAGCAGGGAATGCGAAGGGGCACTTCTAACGATGAAGACCAGCACATTCTCCACCTTCCAAAGCTTAATAGACAAAGCAGGCGTTGCAAAATGAGATCTAATTTTGCCAATTTCTAAATAATAATTTTGCAAAATACTTATTCAATTTTATTTTAAATATAATTAAGTTTTTTGGAAATTGATGATTTATGTCATGTGAACTACTTCAAACTGTAAAATTTTCTATATTTACTCAAAACAAGCGTTTGCAAATACGTACGCAGCTGATCTTCTGACAAGCCGTTGTATTATTTAAATAAGAAGGAACATGGTTAGGAAAATCATAATTTTCATTTCTTCTCGCTGGTCTCATTCAAGTTCCTGTACACTTAATGGATGTGTATCGCGTACTTACATCATGCTACATATTATTTTATTTTATTCGTGAAAATAAATGCGTTATTATGAAATGAATAACATAAGGTCTTATTTACATATGGCTTCATCAGCTCATCATTAAAAAGTGCAGCAAAGTTTCAAAAGGTTTTGCAAGGCTCTGGCTCAGTCAAACTTGTTCTCATAAGCGTATTTAATTTAGAAGGACAACATTGATAGTTATATAGTTATTTATGATCTTTCAGGATATAAAAGCAGAATTCATTTTGGTATTTATAGCGATTGTTCTACTTCAAGCTATTCCACTGGCAAACAAAAGAATGAGGGCTTCGGCCTTACGTGGTATTACTTTCCGAAAATCTCTCTCAGAAGCTATTTATGTCCTTTTCAAGATGCGACTATGGATTGTTATGTAGAGCAAGCAGAAGGTAGTGTCCCTTGTGTGCTTAACTTTTTGGAGCATGTTTCCTTGAGCAAAGCCTTTCACTTTTTGTCCGTGGTAGTCAGGGCTGACCACTTAAGTGTAATGACTTGTATAAGTTCAGAAAGATCAGTCAACAAAGATACTTTTATTAAGATGTGTTATTTGGGTCGCGTTATAACGGATTCCAGTGTGTATTAATTTCACCTCTGAAAGCATACTATAAGTCATCATTAGAAGCCTTGAAAAGAAAGTAAGATCTCAAAATAAATTTGGGTCATATTACTGAACTTTCTTTCAACAAGCAATTACATAAATGAAATCGATGGTAAAGTTTTCGATTGAGTAAAAATGAATGTTCTTTTGGCATTCAAAGATTTGAACTGAATTGAGTTAGACAATTGTTACGCTATTCCTTTCGTATCTTTGGTGCGTCATTCAGCACAGGTTTCAACTGTTATGAATTGAAGAGTGTCTAACATTCGATCCTGCTGATTCACCAACTTTTTTAGTAATAAATGATTGTTCACCATTAATGTGCACTGCAAAAATAATCTTTACTATCGTTAAAAGAGTAGTTTTTACGAAAAATGCACAATGTTAACTAACTAATTTTGTTTCTTCGTTAATTTCGTGTCATTGTTGTCAAATTTCAAGTCGCTATTAACAGTTATTTATTTACATAAAACGAAAGTTATTCGTGGTTGAACTTGGGAGTGAAGTGCACAAGTTACGGTGTGATTATATCCGAATTAATGCTTTTGTCGTGAGAAATTTGAAACAAGTTGCAGTGTCTTATAGTTTGCTCGTATGGAATTGAGCGTCTACAAAAAAAGGTAGGAAACAAATTTTCATTATGTGACTTTACTCTGTTGACCACTTTCTCAATCTTTTTTCGCATTTTCTCACTTTTTTAGTTAGTTTACCTATGCATGAATGCGAGCTGCGTCACTGTGAAACTACATAATATAAAAGTACACTAATGCGTAATGAAGCTCATCATCATTCACAATCTCAAGTCCGATTGAACAATACGAAGAACCAACGATTTAAAAAGTATTGATTCTACTTTTGACTTACTGCACTCTACTTACCTGCAACTGGTGATTCATGGTGGCTATATAATTGTTAATTTAGCTTTAAAATACATAGTTCTATTTGAAATGCAAAAACTTGAACGAGATCCGACATTTTGAATGGCTGAGATGTGAGAAAAAAGCAAAAATATATTCCTTTCATTTTGCTACTAAAGAACAACAAAAGATCTCCTAAAGGCTAATCAAATCTAAAGTGCTTTGCAATAAATATTTCGTTAAAAAACCGCAACGCATTTCAAAACAAAAATATTTTAATTGGATTAAAAATACTACAATTCATGAATTTTACTCATTGAAATGCTTATAATGGCAAGGCCATATTGTGTTGTCCAGTTAACTTGTTTTTTTAAACTAACGACATATTAATGGTTTTTTGTGGTTCACGAAGTGGTAGGCTGTCATAATCATGTATAGGTTATATTGCTCCAATCCATTTAAGCTTTTAAACCAATCTACTGATAGACTGAGTAAAACCGCAGACATTTGAGATCAGTAAAGAACTAAAATAAATTAAAACAGTACAAAATGTCACACTCACCATAATTTATTGGTTTTTGTAGTTGTGTGAGAGATTAAAAGCTGCTCGATGTGTATGATGATTGAAATTTCCTAGCTTTGCTACTTTGTTAAAGCTTATACTTTTAATCTTGGTCTGCCTGAGATCATTTTACATCAACTGTTCATCATTTGATTATTAATAAGTTTCATTTTTTATTGAAGTGCTTGCTTTTAGAAAAATCAGCTTGACAAGGACAATGGTCACGTATATTTCTACTCAAGATTGTCATTCATAATAGTAGCACATTAGTAACATGGAGCAATTAAAGTCCCAGCAGAAACCAAAACGATTGCGTACGGATCGAATACGAGTAAAATGCTCCTGCTGCAAGCAAGAGCTAAATAAAGACGGAATTTCAGAACACTACTTACGAAAGCACCCGACCAAGAGCAAGGAAGAATATAAGTATGAAGTGGTGGTACACCACTCTCAACCGACTTTGGACCATTTCAAAAAGGTTTCACAGCGAAAATAGATGCTTTTTATTTTTTCTTTGACAGAAACTATACATTTACCTTGCTATATGGTTTTGACAGAAAAACATCAGTAAAGATGCTGATGCAAGCACAGACTTGCAGTCACCTGGTTTAGTAGTAGCTGCAAGTAAAGCGAAACCAAAAACGTTCTTTAACTTGCCTGGAACAAAATCAATTTCCACCAAAAAAGCAGAGATCAAAACAGATGCCAAAAACGATCACGATATAAGCTTATCGCAGGTGACAAGGAAGGTAATACTTGTTTTATGCTTAATACGTCAAAACGTCAACGTCAATAAACCACACTTGAAATGATCAACTCGTCAATTTTATTTACCAGAAAGAAGACACAGAACAAAATCAAAAACAAGAGCAGAAGACCGAACGTGAACAAGTAGACAGATTCCTTCGTACATTAGATCCAGTGTTAATTGTTCCGGTTCTGAATCGTTTAAAAACCGCAAAATCATTGAAAGAGCAGGAGGAAATTTTAGAACCATTTAAAAAGGAGCTTAATGAATTTCAACAATTATCCATCACACGTACTCCAGTGAAGTGGAGTAAGGATTTTAAAGCGTCATACAAAGATAAATCTATACCAGCAAATTTAAAGGATAAAATCGGCGTTGCATATACAGGAGCCGGAGGAGATTGTCAATTCAAAGCTATTTCTTTAAGTTTGTATGGAACCGAACGGTTTCATATCGGAATGCGCTTACTTTTAACCAAGGAAATTGTCGAAAATAAACCTGCGATTGAAGCAATAGCCAAGCATACATTTGGGGAGAACAATTTTGACAGCATTTACAACCGTGTCATATCACATGGCAAATTTGAAGGCTGGGGCAATGAAACAACGAAATACATCTTAAGCCATGTCCTACAGCGCCCAATAATTGTTACCCAGACAAATGTTGACAACAGGGAAAAGGCTTGGGTCGAATGCCGCAACGTCAGGTTTAATGCAAATCCAGCTACACTAGAAAAGGATCCAATTCACATGCTTTTGGATGGACAACACTATGACGCAATTTTAAGGAAAGACGACGGGGAAAGATTTGTTGACATCAAGAAATGTCAAAATATGCATCCACGCCTATCGAAAGGTTATAACTACATTAAACCGGGAACAGATGAAGACATAGAAGAAGAAATTGGTTTGGATGTACTTACAAAGTGGAAAAACGTCACACAATGGGAAGAGTTCCAGACTATGCAAAACATCAAGTATCAACATCTTGTAGACCAAGGCAAGCCAGCTGAGACCATAACACGTATCTTACAAGAAGATGAAGAACGTTTTCGTATCCATTATTCGGAAGAACAAACCGATATTCCAGATTTAGACGGTTCAAAGACTGAAACAAACTTAAATAGTGAATCTGATTCCGTGCAGCAGGCCAAACGCAAACGGTCACCCGATTCCAGTATCTCAGTAACCTCAACGCAAGAAGATAACCTTTCATCTCCAGACAAACAAAGTATTCACACGGAAGAGGAGAGCAACCTTTCAGAGGGCGATAAAATGTCTGTTGATGAGGAAAAAGAATCTCTCACGAAACAGTCATTGGAAATGAGATTAAAAGATGTGCAAGCCGAAGTGATGGATATACGTAGACTTCTTGAACAGTTTGTTTTTGACGAATCGCGAAAACCACTCAACCTTGATTCCTCAAAGCTTGTCTCACGTCTTGATACTGTAAATTTGGAAAATGTGACATCAGTAGACGCTTTAATGGTAGCATGTCCATGGCTTATTAAATATAAACAGAAGGATGTTGATGAAGACTTTAGTGGTGTGCGGTGTACGCTTTGTTTTAATGAAACATCAACAAAAAAGGAAGGACAGTTTTATTATCCATCATCCAGTGGAACCGATTTTAGTGATAAGGTCCAACCACAAAAATTTAGAAATCTTAAAAGTAGTGTAAAGGGTCACATGTTACATGCTCGTCACAGGGAGTTGGCGGATTTGCAGGCTGCCCATAACAAAATAAGCCTAAAGCAGAGGCAGCTAAAAACTGGCTTGATCCTTGGTTCTCTTGCTTACGAGGCTATTAAAAATGATCATTCATACGAATGCTACGAGGGTAAAGTAGCTGCAGCCGCTGCCAGAGGAGAGGATGTTGGCGATTTAAACCATGGCAAGGACTTTTGCAAAAAATTTGCAGATAGTGTGTACAAAACGATACAAGAAAGACTCAGAAAAAAACTGGAGACACCCCTTCCTGGAACTAAGAGACGCACCAGTTTCTCATATGTTGGTGATAAGTACACAGCGACTCCCACTAGATCAGCTGGACAAATTGTTGGCATAATTACATTTATAGACGGGAAAATAGTCGATATAATGGCAGAAGATAAACGTGTGAGAGACTGGAAAGGCTTATCATTGGCTAGGGACATGGTCTCCAGTGTCGCTACAGTTATTCCAGAGGATATTCAGAAGCAGAGATGTGTAGGGGGATGCTTCGATGGGCAGTATTTGCATGACCGTGTGCACACACATCTAATGGCAGGCTTCCCGGGTAAAGAACAGGACAAACATCTCTGGTATTCGTTTGAATGGGATCCTGCCCACTTAATCGAATTGGGGGTAAATGATGCTAAAACAAAACTTCCAAAATCTGCAGCCTTGACAAATGTTCACAAGTTAGTCTATCAAGTAAATAAAATGTTTACTGCCGGAAAATCGTATGTAGAAATGCAGGAAACAGCTGAAGAACATGATCAGAGACTTTACGCACCAATTCAATCCTCACCAACCCGATTTGCTAATAATGAACACAAAGCCCTCCTAAATTTCAGTAGAAATTACAATCTCATACGTCACCGATTTGCAGAGGAGAATGTGATTCAGCAAATTGAACACTTTGGTTTCGTTGCCTCCTTAAACTTTCAAATTGATTTGTATAACGAAATATCAAAGCTATCCGGTAGCGTTCAGCAGCCAGGCAAGCCAAGCTGGAGAGTGGATGCTCATGTGAAGCAGACAATGGAAACTTTGAGAGAAATGGTAAGCTCTCTTCCGGATTCAGAAACCAAAATGTTTGCCTTAAGCAAAAATTTACCTCATTTGGCCAACGCTGTGAAGGAAATGGAAGAGACACAAACCTTTGGTGGCACTTCAGTTACCTACGCCAAAATGCGTACACGCGGCTCCCGAGCAGCAGCTTCCGACCTTGACGATTCACACACGTTAGATATTGCTACTGTGCTCAACCAAATAAAGACAGAGGCAACTGCGTTTCTTGATGCTTTTGAAAAAGGTTACAGTGCCAGAAAAACTAAGTACAAAGCAAGTGCTTCAGCGTTCACGGCCAATCTGATCGAAGTTGCTTTTAGTTTGGACAATATGATAACACATTCGGAAAACAAAACTGTTCCGAAAGAATTTATGGACTATTATCAATTATCAAAAAATGTAGGTTTCATTGAGACTGAACTAGATGATATGGAAGTGCAGGAACAATACAGAAGACTCACATACTTTGTGAAACAAGAATACAACAAGGCAATATCCATCAGACCTTCCCACGCCGAAGATCAAGAGAGCCTGGAGCAAAGAATATATTCAAACGTTTTTAACACTGATCACCAATTTGAGATGGATGTAGCAGCGGATTTATACTTGAGTGCATTGTTAAGGACAAGAGCAGAAAGTGTCGCCGAGTGCATGGGAAGTATCGTTAAAGCAGTTTCAGACAATCGACCAAATTTAAGTTTTGAACAATTATCTCGGGAGGCTTTTACAACCTACAATGGTCCTCAAACATACGGTCTGGATGCTATTAGTATGATCAAACAATCCGTTGCCAGATATTTTATTGACAATACCCAATCTGGTGAGATCCACTTCCATCGTATAACTCCGAAACTGTCTAAACTGCAGGATTGGGATACAAGTGGAGTTGTAGACAAGAAAAGAAAGGAAGCAGCGAGTAAATCGAAATTTTCGTTCTCCGACTAAAGTTTGTAAAGAAGAAACACAATTGTAAATTTGTATAGCAGTTTTCGTTCGTACAGTTCTAAGAGCTTTTTATACAATTTTTAGCTTTCATATTTCTTTCCCTAGATAATTTGAGCTTTTTTAACTGTAAGTATTTTTTAGATTCTCAGCTTAACTGTATAAATTAAATTTTGCTTGTTGTATGAAATGTGTGTTTTATTTTTATTTTAGAATGTCCAACAGCAAGAACCTCGCCCTTTCGCGTACCAACAGTACTTGGTCCGTAGCTTCTTACGGAGATGTTGTGGTTCAATTTCAACAAGACGTAGAAGAAGCAGAGGAAAAGAATTGCTACGAGGACGCCTTAGCTATATGCCTTAAAAGTATGCGACGCCTGGAGTCTTATGATATAAATAAGCTGACGGATGAGCAAAAATTGGAATTGAGGTACCATCATGGGCAGGCACTCATCAGGTCTCAGTTCCTGTTTGATAGCATGATACTGAGAAATTTAAAGTTTGCAGAAAAACTTAAAATGTCAACACCAGCAGCATCAACATCAGGAGCTATGAATAAACTTTGTTTGGGGGACAAGAAAATTAATGCCGTATTATCACTACCTTTCAACGAAACTTCCACACACGTGGAATCCAATGTTTCTGATTGCGCTGCCCCTACTGATGACGACACAGAAGACGAACTGTGTAGTTCCAGAAATTATTTCCCATCTTCTGCGACGCTCTCCAGAGGAAATACTTCCAAAAACTCAAAACGGACCCGTATGTCAAAAGAAGACAAGGAGCTAAGACAGCGAATTCTGGACAACGTAGTGAAAGAGAGGCCTACATTACAGTTTTCTGATGTTATTGGCATGCAAAAGGCTAAAGACGCTCTTCAAGATGCAGTTGTGGTTCCTTTGGTTTTTCCTAATTCTTCTCAAGCTAAGAAAGCGTGGACTGGAATCCTTTTATATGGTGTAAGTGAGTTTGTCTTGAAATTAATTTTTTCCATCGTTTCTTACTGTCTTTATCTATAGCACTCTTTTCCCATAGCCTTCTGGAGTAGGAAAAACTAGACTCATCCAGGCGTTGGCTGGTGAAACAAAGATGAACTTTTTATGCGTTAACACAGCTGACATTTTATCAAAATGGCAAGGAGAAAGTACGAAAAATGTCAAGGCGTTGTTTGAGGTCGCTAGAGAACTCAGCCCTTGTATTATGTTCCTGGGTATGTGATTTGTTTTTCTTATTTTATTTGTCTGGTGTGGTTGACCTAATTTTTTGATGAGTAAAAATCTAAAAACAGTCTTAATTAATATATTTACAGATGAATGCGATTCGCTTTGTGGCGGGCGTGAAAATTGTGACGGTGGAAGTGAAAAGCACGTGAAAACTCAATTTTTAGTAGAAATTGATGGGTTCGCTAGCTCCAACGACAAACGTGTTATTGTCATTGGAAACACAAATTTGCCGAGTATGCTCCATTTGTATTATTTTAATAGTTATTGGTGTATTTTAATTTAACGTATTTGTGTAACAAGCTGCATTCATTTTTAATCTCATTATAACCAAAATAGGCTCATTGGACGGTGCATTTCTTCGCCGATT
>JAQIWN010004413.1:0-11268 GCA_034699025.1 Entomobrya cf. arborea Gr-Col-00668 | reverse complement strand
TACTTTTTTAATAGAAAAAATGACATTGCCTTAAGCAAGCTATGATAATGATGATGATCATGATGATAAAAAAAAATTCCTAGGTTTAAAAATGCACTGCATTTCATATAACCTAACGGTGATGATGGTGCTGGTGGCGATGGGGATGATGATGATGGTAACGTGTGCAGTGCACAGACTACAACAGACATGATTGCCATTTTGTGTACTAATACAGCTTTCTACTTATCATTTTTACTATAAGCTATATATAGGTATGTAATGTAGTGAATATGAGACAAAGTTAAAGCGAAATTAATTGTATCGCGTCGTGTGTGTTGTGTGGCTGCCTGCTTGTCTTGAATTTCTTCCATAAAAAATAACTAGTAGTTCAGAGGTAGTCGGTAAATTGGCCATATAAACATAATGAAGAGGGACATTGTTGTGATTTGTGGCGATGCTGATACTTTATACTGCGTTGTAATAGCAATATAGCATAGCAAGTTAAATTCTCTGACTAAAAAGAGGATTAGTTTTGGGTATATTTACATGCCATGTTGGTGGTAGTGGTTGGATTGAGAATTGGGGCTAATACTGCATATCTCTCTCAGAGTCACAGTCAGTTCTCCTTCGATTAGTTTTGGAATGATGGTGGCGGTGGTGGAGTGGAGATGGTGGAGGTTTAGCAAAAAAAAAATGTAAAGTTGCAAAAGCGAAAATCCTCCCCGTGCCGTGTGCCGTCGTCGTGGTATGGCCTGGTCTGGTAGTCTGGTTACAAGTTACGATGCGATGGTCCCCCTGTTTTTTTGCTTTGAATTTTCAGTACTTTCCATCCATCCAATCCACCAATTTCATTATTTCATATAGTAATTTCAGCAGAGGCAGGTATTTCTTACTAGTTACTAGACAGAAAGAAGAAAAGACAAAAAAAAATACTCTGCTTGCTGCTTTGCCTACTTACATATTTTTTTCTAAAAGCTCGTTTTCAATTTCACCAGCCACCAGCCGAGCTAGAAGAGCAGAGACACTAGTAAACCAAGTAGATAGAAAAGGAACAGAAACGGGACGACAACGACAATGGCATTAACGTAAATGCAAGACTGGTACTACTACTACATATCCAACATCGCCCCAAATCATGATTAAAGAAGAAAAGCCTCATGTTAATGTACCTTCTGATATGGTATAAAAAGTATAACTATAAATTGTATGATATACAGAGATACTACACCAAAAAGAATAATAATATGTATCTTTCAAAAAAAAAAAACTGTGTATAAGGTAGTGGTACTGGTGTTGGTCTACGTCTGTCTGGTTTGGCATACGACATACGACCGACGACAACGACAACGATGAAACATTAAGTTTTACTTGGGTCTCCTCTTCTTGTGTCTTCTTGGGTCCTCCTGTCCTGCAACACCACTACCACCACCACCACTTTACTTACAAAACATATAACTAGCCATTTAGCATTATAACTTTACTGGGGAGTGCGTGGTGCCGTGGTGCGTTTTTCTACAGAGGTCATACATATTCCATTGTAGTAAATTGTGTGGATTGTGGATATGGATAAAAATTCAATATCAATCCTCTTTTTTTCATAATATACATGTGTACTCTGACTTATATTACAAAACTACAACCATGTTAACTTGCTCGGTTGTAAGAAAGAGAGTGAGTGAGGAGATGAGGATTTTGAGGAGTAATCAAGAAAAAGCCAGCAGCAGCAGTAGCACAAGCCCAGCTTACAGTATTTTTTTTTTTGTTCTTGGGCGCACATCTTTTAGTTGATTCTCTACAGAGAGTACCTACATTCCATTTTCATACTAAAACCCGAGACATGAGAATGAGAAGCTCAAGCAAAAAAATAAATACACGGTGGTGATGGTGATGGTAGTGGTGGCGATGGCGATAATACGAGAAAACTGAGGATTGTTCTGGTCTTGGTCTTCTCCTCCATCCATCCACCATCATCACCATCCATTCAATTGAAGATTCAAAATGCCATGTTATCAAATACACCAAAACCAGCATAAGCCCAGCAGTGGCAAGTTGCAATGGTTGATGGTGAATAGCAAGAGAAATTTTTCTTTGTTTGTCGCTTTATGAATTTTAGGTAGCATTTTTACATTGTTCACTTGGAAAAAAGACAGGACTCAGGGGCAAGAACAAGAAGCAGTTTGGTTTTTTTTTTTTGCTCTTTTTATTGAAACCTATGCCATGTCATAATAGGATGAAAATATACATCTATTCTGGTTCTATATACAGCAATAATAGCAACATGAGCATGTCGACCGACGTCCCAAACGAAAAACTCTGTTCTGAGTTGCCTCTTTATTTTTTCGCCCTTGCTTTTTTTTATACCTACCTATCTTGAACATAAGAGGAAAAAATATATAATATTTCTACATAGTTTACTCCACAGTCCACACTCCTTACAGAGAGGAGAACCCACAGAAAAATAAGTTTAGTTTTTTTTAAACAGAAGAAGTGGTTTGCTTTTCAGCTTTTGCCATACTATTTTATATGTACATTTGTTTCGTAGTACTTTCCTTGTTATTGTACATTGTACAATAAAGATAAAGTACTTTTTTTTTGTATACCTACCATGCATGCATGTCAGCATGATGACAATTCTAACTACATATTATTATTATAAATGTTGGTTGTTGGTTGCGAGTGTTGCGACAAGGAAACATGGTAGTTTTTAGGTATAAACTTAAAATAATATGGATGGATGTGAAGAGAATTTTTTACTCCACTCCACAATCACAATCCACACTACACATTTGCTTTATACTTTTATGAAAAATATAGAATAATATGTTATGTATGTATACTTTTATGTGTATAAAAGATGTGGTTTGGTTTTACATTATTTCATTTACTACTTCAACTCAGCTACCTCTTTTTTGCTTGAAAGCAATTGCTGTGTTATTTTTTCCATTTTTTTTTGTAATAACAACGCTATTTCGCTGCTTTGCTAGACGTACCGTGTGTTTTTAGAGAAAAAAGAACATAAAAATATGTTGTATGGCTGATGGGAGTACCGCGGCTACATAAAATAATTATACTAACCCAAATGCAACCCTAATAGTCTTATTTAAGTTGCTAAACTTTAAAAAAAAAAAAAGTTTAAATGCTTGAATAACTGTCATTAATTTTTACAAGGTTAATTTTTGGGGCTACTTGAGAAAAAATGGTTTTGCAGGGGAATTACACGGAATTAATTTATACTTTTTTATTTTTTCCAGGACAGTCAGATTAAAATGGAGAACTATTAGGAATGCTACCATTTTATCTGAGATATTACACCGCAGTACCTAAATCTTCGACAACCCTCTTTCTATACATTTCGTACCACCACCATAATGATAATGATAACCAAAGAAGCGTACACAGTTTTTACACTGGTCTACCTTACCTACATATTATATTTTTATGCTGTAGCAACATGAACAGCAACCCGTCGGCCTGTCCTATTATCAAATGATACCCACTAAAGCAAAGCCACCAAGACTACTTACTATTTTTTTTGCTACTGTATATATTCAATATGATAAAAGGTGCATCAAAATGTATATATGTGATATATATATTTTATAAGGTCACATTTACAATATTACAATGTTATAATATAAAAGGGAAAAAAAGATAAGTAGTTTGTTGAGAGAACTGACTATGAACTGAACATTGAAAATAAACCCGATCTGTAAGAACGATCATAACGACGGAGCTGAAAGAAATGCAACTTTATCAACGACTACAGGATTGTCATTGTTGTCATTGTTATCACTATTAAAAAACGCTTTCGATTGATATGTCAGATGATGCATGTTTGATTGCAACTTTTGACCCCGATTTCTGACCCAACGAGGTGAGGTCACGCTGACCTAAATTATTACATGGATCGTCATCTACTTTAGATTGCGCTATTCAATTGTACACTATGAAAAAATTGAAAGCTTTCAACTTTGACCTAGACCGGGAGCTGAAAATTAATGGGATTCTTGCCCTTAGTGACCCACATACCAAATTTGAACAAAATCGATCAACGTATTCTTAAGTTATCATGGTGACGGACAAATGGACAGACAGACAAACATGACAAAACAAATACTGCACCTTCATCTCCCTACTAAACTAAAAGAGAAGAGCGAGCAAGCGAGCGAGAGGGGGCTTGCTAACATTACATGCATGTTATAATACTACCTATACGCAGAAAAATTGACTAAATGGAGGACGTCGACGAAGAGAAGAGACTCGACTCGACTTGAAAAGAGAAATAAAATAGTGAATAGAGAGAAGTGAGGAAAAAGAGAGAGAGAGATGAAAAACGAAAGAGAACTTAACATACCACCGCCACTACTACCATACCACCACCACCATTCTAACTTAACTTAAAAGAGAAAAAAAAAATATGATATGGGAACTCTCTGGTGAAGTCTCAACTGAACACTCTGAACCTCTAAAGTTTTTTTGTTTGGGGCAGTGCAAATGGCTATATGGCTTTACATGAAAATAGAAAAGATAGACGAAGAAACATGAATTGGTTTGGTTTGGATCGCTTCTGCTTTAGCTTTAGAATGAGAGAGAGAGAAGAACAGAGAAGAGAACAGAAGAACAACTCTTAAAAAACATTAACAACTACGGAGAGCATCAACAACCACCATCATCATCACCAATAATTTTTTTCTGCAACCTATACTACATACTTTAAAATTTAATAAATAAAAAAACTACACATAAATATAAAAATACAACTACTCTTTTAAAAAAAAATTCTTAATTACAATTTGTAACGAACGTCGTTGATAGAAAAAAAAAAGATTTAAGAAAATTACACATACAAAATACCTATACACTATACAAAAAAAATATACAATAATATAATATTCTTTACAAAAATATTATAAACTACGTACGTTAAAACGTTAAATCTCTGGCTATTATAATAAAAAAAACAGAAGAAGAAAAGATTCTTTTTTTTTGTCTGTACTCTTTGCTACTGCTACTCCTCTACAAAAATTGCTAAAACTTTTACTACTATTCTCTACATTTAATAGTAAACAAGATTGAAAAAAATATATATACAAGATCATTACACACAGAACACACACAAAAAAGTTATATATAAATCTTCTCTGCTAAAAAAAAAGTTAAAGTATTTAAAAAAAATTAATCATTAAACACCAACGACGACGACGACGATACTTGAAACTTGAACAGAAAAAAAAGTAATAATTAAAGTTTAAGAGTAAAAATAAATAGCAACATTTAAATATTAATAATAAAAACGGAGAAAATAATTTTTTTTGGTAATTTTACGAAGAAAAATAAAGGAGAAATAATAGAGAATAATGTGCAGTAAGGCAACAAAATTACATTCATTATATTTAAGCGTCGTAGAGAAACCAACAAGAGAAGCAACACACACATTAAAATTAAAGTAAAACATAGAGTAATTAATAAAAGATAGAGAAGACACACACAAGTTTACGACACATTTTTCTCGGGGAAGACAGAGAAAGGAGAAATTAAAGGAGCTGAAGAAGGTGAAGAATAAGAAGAAGTGGAAAATAAAAATAATTAATTTAAAAAAAACAGGAAAAGGGGAACTTTCGCAACTTACTGTGATATTTACGAAAAGTCATACGAGATAAAAGGACTCTCAAAAAAATAATAATTCACACTGGAAAAAAAGTTACACATTTAAATGAAAAGTTTAGAAAGTTAATTTAAAAAATAATGATAATTACTTTAAAAAAAGATAAACAGTCTAAGAGTTTTGTTTGTTCATCGTAATCATCGTCATCATCTTCATCGCTTGTTGATTTTTTGAAACGGAAGTTAAAAAGATAACTTGCTACAAACGTTTTTAAGTTTTGTTGTTTAATTTAAGAAAAAAAATAAGTAACGTAATGTTTCTAATTAAATCCGGTAATTTAAACTGTGAACTTGAACGTGAACTCCTTCGGAACTCTTCTACTCCTCCACACAAAACAGAAAAATAAACTATCAGCAACAATTATTGAATAAGTTCATATTAATACAAAAAAAAAGAAAACAACTTTACTCTTCTAAAAACTACTCATTACTCTTTGGAACAAATTATTAAAGGAATAAAAAACATGCATTTTTTTAAAAGGTAACTGAAAATAAACTGTAACTGCAACTTAAACTTAAAAAAAGCGACATCAATCTTTTTTCTCTCAAAACTATTTTTAAAACTGATTAAAAAAAACTGTGAAAAAATAAATTAAACGATGCTTCTTCTTCCTAAACTGTGTCTGGAAAGATAAGACAGAGCAATTATTTAAAAAACATGATATTATTATTACTACAGTTACTAGTATGATTGGAATAATGATTGTTTGTTCAAATTAAACAAAAAAGTGAATGAGTTACATGGTTTTCCATTATTTAGTAAAAAAATAGCAGATTATTAAATGAAACGTCTCCAATTATTATCATCATCATTACATCAGTCTGGTCAACAAGGAGCAACAATTTATAACAAGTAACGTAAACGATAAATAATACAACTTTCTCCACAAATCATTAAAAAACAAAGCAACGAGGACAATTAATTATTTTTCTTGCAACTGTACAAAAAAATAAACTGCGTGTTTGGTGCGTGGGTGGTGGTGTCAACGTGTGTGTGTGTGTGTGTGAAACCGTTAAAAAATAAACCGTTGAAACGTTTATATTTTCTCTTGAAAAAAAAAAAACAGAAATTCAATTTTTTTTAAAGAACAAAGTCAAAAGTGTGCTCTCACTGCTTTCTAGCCATTTCCCTTAATAATTTTCTAAAAAAAGGGTTAGTGGTAAAAAAAGCATCTTTAAAAACTACAGTAATTATTGACAATATTAAAACAAAGAAAATACAGCAACTGCAACATTTAGTTAACTATATATACAATTACTCTATGTTCCACTTAACTGATTGTGTCAACCTGTGAAATTATACAATTTAAAAAAAAAATAATCATACAAAAACCCAAAAGAGAAAAAAGAAAGACTTTTTTTTACAATTACTTTACTCAACAAAAATTTTTCTTCACAGAAAAATTAAACAAATGTGCATAATATTTTTAAAGTGAACACTACTGAACTACTGATCATTATTACTATTTAATTAAGGTAACGTAAACCGAACGTTTATAGTTTAAATTTCAATTTTTTTTTGTTACGCAACTTAAAAAAAATAATTATTCTGTTCTGTTCACTGTTCCATTAATCATCATCATCACAACCTTATCTTCACCGACATCATCTTTACCATTCATCATCACCAAAACCAATTATCATCATCATCTTTACATCTTTAGCAAGCAACAAAAGACTTTTGAGAAAATCTCTGATTTTTTTTGAATCTTCATCAAGTGATCAAGCAGCAAACACACAAGTGGCTTCTCTCCCGAAAAAAAAACAAACTGTTGTCAAAAAATTTAATATTTTTACCCGTCGCGTCACCCAAAAAAAAATAGTAACGCCTTTGATAAATTAATAATATCATCTTTATCATCATTAAAAAAAACTATCACATTATACCTACCTTACCTAAATAATTTTTTTTCTCTAGTGATAAAAAAAAGTTAATTAATTTACTGGGCAAATTACCAATTTAAAAAAAGATAAGCAAAAATAATTCCTCTTGTTTCAAATCGTCACTACACCAAAATCTTATACCACCAAACAAAAAAAACTTTACAACTTAATCATTTTAAAAAAAATCATAGTTAATAATTATTTGCATTATTCATTAATAATCACTAGTATTTAAAACAATTTTTTTTTCGGTCAAAAGAAAAAAAAGGCGAAGAAGAAGTCGGTTTAAAAAAAAAGAGTTCAAGACAAGACGTATCAAGACTGTTTTCGAATTGTCAGTTTTCCACAATTGAAAATAAAACAAAAGGCTTGTTGTGCATCACCTGTAATTATTACTGGTATCTCTTAAGAATTTATACATTTAAAAAAAAATAAGTCACATCATTTAAAAAAAAAATTCGTTCAATTTTTTTCGTTTCAAACAAACAATAGCATTTAATTTCCCTACTTCTCTGTGAAACAATTTAACTGAAAAGTTTTACCATTTAAAAAATTAATAATTAGCAAGCTTTATTTGTAATTTTTGTTTTTCCTTTTTTTGTCAAGTGAGATCAAAACAGTTTAAAAAACGGAGAACAATTTTTTCCCTGCGATGATTTAAAACAAAAAATATATACAAAATATACTTAAATAAACGAAACGTATTATGCAAACATAATAGAAAATATTAATACTAATTAATTTATATACCGAAGCCTAAATAAGCTATACAAGTTAGTTAATTAATGAAAGAAAAAAAATCACTGAATACCTTACCTTATCTTCTTACTGGAAATATACAAACAGTGTATTTTCACATTAAAGCATTAAAAATTAATAAGTAATTTTTGTAGGAAACTGCTAATTATTATAAACTATAATTAATTATTATTAATAACTTCTGAAATACGAATTTTTATTTGAAGTTAGACTGAAAAAAAAATATTATAAAATATTATACAAGTTTTAAAAAGTATTCATTCAAGCCAAAGTGAACAAGTGAAGTGCAAAGCGCCTAGCTAATCACACAACTTAAAAAAAAGTAAACTCCCATTGAACATTATTGTTATTAAATGAATAATAAGCTATAAAAATAATTAATTAATTTAAAAAAATATATATAGATAAGGTCAGGACAGGTCAAGTCAGGTCAGGTCACACATAAGTATAATTTAAGCTTTGCTAAACGTTAGAATTCAAAAAAAAGTAATTATTTTTCTCTCAGTTTTTTTTTCTCCACAAAGTTGGAAAAAGAAATTTGTGTAAAACTTAAACGTTTAAAGAAATATACGTAAAAAAAATAATATCTGTGTATCAATTATAAATAAGTTAACTAAGCAATCGAACTGAAAAAAGACGAAGAAATCTCAATTTCAAAAAAAGAAAGCAATTTTTACAAAGTATTCAGCATTCAGACACACAATATACGTAACAAAACTGTGGTGGAAAATATATATATCTCTTCTCTCTGTATTCATTAAACAAAACAAAAGAAGACATCTTTAAAGAAAAAAAAATCTGTTCAGCTCTGTTTGACATACATATTTGAAAAAAAAATTGAAGCCTTTTTTGAAAAATAAACCGTTAAAAATAATATGGCCAGTTGGAACGTAGGACCTAGTCGGCTCAATGGGGTTGATAATGGTCTGCTTGACCTTAAAGCCCTGCTCAACCAAGCGATTGGTGGAGGACTAGGTAGCTCCTTGGGAGGTGGAGGTGGAACATTGAATACTGCCGTTGGATCGGGTTCGAGAAGTGGAGGTGGAGGACTTGGAAGTAGTTCAAGTGGGGTTGGAGGACTGCCAAGAATTGGAGGAAATGGAGGATCTGGAGGAAGCGGTGGAGGTGGAAGCGCCTTTGGTGGTGGAATCTTAGATGGGACTGTTTATGGAAATGGAGGAGGAGGAAGTGGTGGTGGGGGAGGAGGGGGTGGTGCTAGCAATGGCTCATCCTTCTTTGACCCCTTTGCAAGCATGTCAACATTTGGCTTCTTTAATCCCAAGGATCCTTCAAGTAATATGCCAGGACCTCATAGCCAACCAGCTTCGGGGGGAGGAATGGGTGGTGGAGGAAGTGGAGGTGGTGGAGGTTCTTCGATGGGAAATCATTTGAATTCATCGATTGGAGGTGGAATGGGAAGTCAAATGGGTGGTGGAGGGATGATGAGAAATGGACAGTCTAAATCACCGACTGGATATAACTCTCAACACAACAGTCATAGTCCAGCTTTTCCTCAGGCCCATTCACCAACTTTCTTTGGTGGTGGTGGAGGCGGTGGAGGAAACTCGGGAAATCATCAGAATAATCATTATTCTGGATCATCCAATAATTTTTCATCGTCATCTTCGTCAAAGTTTCCCATCAGCACTTTCTCCATTGATGACACCTTGTCGGTAAGATAAAATAGCTTTTTAGATAATTACACATTTAACTATATACATAAGCCTGCGTGCGCCCCTCTCTGTCTATCATGTTTAAAGTATTTGTTCATATGATTGGTTAAGTATCAGTTTTCCATTTCCAAAAAAAAATTAAAAAGAGCATTACATTTTTATTCCTAAAATAAATCCATGACTTTCCACAAAGTGACTTCTGATTTTCAACTTAACTGTTGTTAAAAAGCACTTGTTACTATTGAGCGTTGTCTGGATATTGAGTTTAAAAAAAACTAAATAAATAAAATGTCTCTTGATTTTTTATAAATTTTATTAATGACCAAATCAAACAATTAAAAATATAATTACAGAGAAATAAAGCAAAACACAGAAGATATAGTGAAATAAAATGTATTTGGATTGAAAATTGAAAAAAAAGACGTCATTAGTAAATTGGTTGGAAAGTCATGTCATCTTGTGGATATTTTCTTTTTTAAACCCTCAAAAAAAATCACCACTTTGTTATGATTGGTAATCATGATGAACAAAAGAAGCAGGGACGAAATAACAGTAACAATGACAACAATACTGCTCGAGATGTTTTTGGTCCAATCTCTGATAATGACAATTCACAGACAAATGGTCACGGAGGAAATCACTATGGAAATGGTAGCAACAGCTACGGTCAAAATCAACATCATGGCGGCAGTGGTGGAGGTGGAGGTCGTGACCGCGATAACCAGCACTCCTCCAACAGTAGCAACACTTTTCACAGTGGTGGAGGTAGTGGAAGTCATAGCGGAAGTGGCACTCGAGGAAATGACCACAGTGGAGACAACTCTTTTAATCAGGGAGTTCGGGAAACTGGGATAATTGAGAAATTACTGGTATTAAGTATATTACAAGATAATTAAAGATTAAATGGTCCTTTTTATATTACCCGGGTAATCAATAATGTATGTTTGTATTTATTATTTGAAATGAACGCAGCATTCATATGGATTCATTCAATGTTGCGAACGTCAGGCCAGGCTATTTTTCCATTTTAGCCAGTTTGAGGGAACTATTGAACATTTGAAATTGGGGGATCCGGTAGAATTTGAGATGACCTATGACCGCAGAACTGGCAAACCCATTGCAAGCGCGGTTACCAAAATTGGCCCTGAGGTTGTAAGTAGCAATTTTGCTTGAGCGGCCCAATGTGCTTATTATGCTGTAGTTTTGAATATAACTAATTTGTTTATTGTTTTTTAGTGCATGATAAAAATAATAACGAGTTATTTTTGAGTTTGAATTGGAATTAGACAAGTTTGCTTGCATGTTT
>JAQIWN010004412.1:0-11271 GCA_034699025.1 Entomobrya cf. arborea Gr-Col-00668 | reverse complement strand
GTTTATTTGATCATAAAATCTGTGTGTACAGTGACATCTCCCACACTCTTTTCTGCTTATACATATTCTATTATAATACTAACGTTTGTCAACATTAAACCGCTTACAGTTTGATTTACCTGTAACCTGGATCATGAAAAGAGATTTTACTACTTTTAGATATAAGCAAAAGCTTTCTCCTTACTTTTGTTCTGTTCTGCTTTCATTATTTTTGTTAGTTCGTGTGTAAGAGAAAACATGACTTTTTCAAGTTTTTAAAGATCGTACTGGCAAGGAGAGCAAATAACAATTAATGTATACTTACCGTGTGAAATGTAAGATGCACATTGTTGTAATAATAAACATAAAAGAGCAGTTTCGTAATATGTAAGTTTTTTCCGGGCAAAATATATCTCCGAAATAGGTATCGTGGAATTTGTAGACACCTTTAAGCTATAGTTTGATCACAAAAATGCTTTATTGGGAAAAAATTTATACTGGTAGACTGTGAAAATAAAATGTTTGATGAGAAGATAAAGATTTTAGGCGAGCGACTAAAATATGAATACAAAAAATACATGAAACATGCTACAGAACCCATTTTGCAAATAAGCATGACGCTAGATAAATTTATACCGCTATGTGTTGTCAATAACTTATAACGAAAAACTTCAAAGAGGGGACTGGGTGAGCCATTACTAAACTGTGTCCCCGTTTAAAATGAAGATCTTAAAATAATTACGACTTATATTTGCACATGTATAGCTATACTTTAACCACTATATTATGAGTACTACTGTAATACTAGACTATATTCGAACAATGAAGTCTTTCATGTAAAACACATTAATTTACTCTTTGTTTGCTTCTTTAAAATCATGCCGTGTATGCATAACTTCAAGGCACAAATTTTCTCCCCGTTTATTGGTGCACGTAAAACTTGTGGCTGTTGCAACAGTAGTATATTTTTGCTGACATCCCTTGGGTCACTTTTTCACCACATGCATTCAGTTACATATGTAAATGACCATAAATCATACATTTTTTCAGAAGACCTAGCTTTCACAACCATCTGATCATAGACTAGCTTGGTGTCACTTGTTGTGCAGTGCATTGTCAACATAGCTCTTATTTGAACCCTCCGTCATAATATTTTTAGGCTGAAAACTTTGCTTCATCAAATATAACATTATAGCAATGGTTTCTAATATTAATACAAGCTTTACGAATATCACAGCCTTAATTTTATCGGAAGAATGATATGATATAACATGTATCTATTATACATGAAAGGGTAATGGTTAAAGGACGTGCAATGATATGATATTTGTAGAGTTGTTGCCGCCACCAAAATCCACTTCCCGTTTTTACATCTGCACAAAAACCACCGCATGAATTCCGAGGTTTCATGGCCGATGGCCGAGATGATGATGGAAGAGAAACTTGAAACAGCTTGCCATTGGGTTTTCCATATTAGGATGATGATGAAGTAACCCTAGACGTCTAAGCAAACTGTAAAAAAATAAGTCATCACAAGACCATATAAGCTAACTTATGGGGGACATAAGGCGATGGTGAAAATGATTATGTAGGTAGGTGTTATTTTAAGCTCATGATTTCATTTCATTGAGGCCTCCAAACTTGTTTTGAGGAAAAACAGGTGCATGAACCCACCTGCACTCTCTGCCTTTCGCTGTTGGCTATTCCACACTGCTACTGTCCTCCAAATGTCTAGTAAACCCATAAAACTTTCATCTGGAGCTAATCAAGGTAATGAGAAGTGAAAATAATCTCGAGAGCTCTTAAAACCCGGTTTCATAAACTTTGTAGAGAGGTTCTTGTATATCAGAGGTATGAACTGTGAACGCACACATATTTTGTTGCGGTTTTTATGAGTTCTATTTAATTTTACGAGACTATAAGTGTGTATACAATACATATAGCACGAAAAAAGAAAGAAAAACAACAAAATGAAATGAAGAGCATATAGCACACTTTCGGACAGAATCATTTTACACTATTTGGTGCATTTACTGTAAAAAGAAACGTCGGTGCTGACTACAAAAGTGTAATCATCATCTCATAATAAAAAGTTGAAACATAATCTATACATGAAGGTGATGATAGAGAAAAGTCTGCTTCTCTGTTTCATCCTGAAAGAAGATGAGCTTTGCATACTGTACGCTTGCATTAAAACTTTATGTTAACCCAAACAGAATCCGTCGTGGATAAACATTACAATGAAAGTTTTAGGGCTAGTCCGCTCATTTCATATTAAAAGCCCACAACTAGATTTTAGAAAGTAAAAATACAAAAGTCGGATTCTTTTTCAAGAATCCAGCTAATATATTATAAATAAACTATACATAGAAACACACTGCGAATGTTGGTTTTATTTGTGAAACCACGAAGAGAGATATCTGCTATACAAATACAGGTGGAAAAGTTGCATTTGAATTTGAGTGTTTACACTTTTTGCAAATACGGACAAAGCCACAACTTTTTCTAAAAAGTCTTGGTGATATTTTGTTACTTTCAACTGACTTTTTTTTACTGTTTTTTCCATGATATTCATGAAAATAGATTGAGCAGTGTAGGATTGGATTATGTAGGTAATATTTTCATTCTATTTTGTTTGAAAGTTTTATTACGCATGAAAACCAAAATAGGATTTTCCTCGTAGAGGAACATTTATATTACCACACCTTGTAATAATGAGCTTATTGTAAAGTTACATAATGTAGCATGCAAAGATCATAGGAGTATATAGGACAACGAGGATAATACCTAAAGAGCTAAAATTGCGTGGGTGTGTGATATACATGTGATATTAAATTGGGTGCATGTCTACAATAATCCTAATCCTTATCTGTAGAATTGTTATATGAAGTACTTCATAGCCTAGGTAGTTTATTTCCCGTGGGTCTCTTAAGACAAGGGAAGATAACGTTTTCTCTGTCGATAAGCCATGATCCTTTTCTCATTCGCCACCTTTTAAATTTATACCGTTGAAGACCTAAAGATAATAATGACATGTACCTATTTCATTTCTTTGTTGGTTTAATCTAAAAAAAAATATCATGACAGGTACCAGATCATAGAGGTGTATTTGTAATAATATATAATAATAATATAGCATATACATATACACTTGATGCGTAAATAATAGACCTGTGTCGTAAGAACGTTTTTGCACCATTCAAGAAGAGCACTCTCAAAAATATGCTACACCGACCGAACAAAGCATAGTCGTAGAAAGATTTTCTAAAAATATAAGATGTAGATAAAAAGTATTATGTGACGTAACGAACATAGGTGTGTGACAAATGTGCTCCTACTACTACTCCTTAAGATAAAGATGTTACCGTCGCAGTAAATCAGTAAGTAAAAACGTGATGGACATTCAAACTCACTTCTTTTCAAATAGTATATAGAATGCACTTGTAGTGTTGTAGTACACTAATGGCTAACTAAATACAGAAAATAAAGAGCTATATCAACTGCTGTTCTCGCCACTGTTTTCTTGATCTTAGGATGTTGGTGGAAGGGAAATGAAATATTAGCAAGTTGGTATGCCCTATAAATTTTCTAGAAATATTTGTTGACACAAACTATAAATAAATGCATGTACATATCCAACCTTTTCACTCAACTCATTTACTGCGATTATTTGCTGGTTGCATTGCATTGGTGGAAGAAGCCAATAATTGATTACGGATGATTCTTTGACACTATATACTTTTCACTGGAGAAAGGCTTACGCAAGTTTTTTTGTATCCACAATTCCATACTTTTCGACTGAATGATTCTTCAAAGGAAAATGGCCATGGGAGAAAAGCAAGCACACAACAAAGTAAAATCAACAAGAAAAAGATTTCATTTGTTCGCTTTTTCAAGATAATATTTTCAATGAGAAAAAAACTATGAGAGAAAAACACATCGATTTCCCATACATCTTGGTAAATTATTTTTCTTGAATGAATCCCAGGAAATATATGGAGTATACGTGTAACTCACCTTTTATTAGATGATTCTGTTGTGTCTATGCTTAGAATCCATGGGACATGTCATATCTACTTATCCCTTTCCTTTGATTTTTTTTACCACATAGATAGCCTATATGCTATATAGTCTATATGTGCTCTGTATCTCTTGTATTTACACATCTAGCTTCGTAGATGAAAAAAGGACAAAGGGAAACAATAAAAGAGAAGAAAGTTATTATCATTTCTTTTATACACATAGAAGAAGGCTGTCAAGCTAAGGCCTTACAAGTTCATAGAAGAAAATGTCTGATGAATAAAAACCACAAGATATTTTATCCATGCGTTTTCCTTTTGTGTTTTAAAGAATTTTGTGTATACCATACCTTATTGTTTCTTTGTGATGATTACAAACTACGCAGGCATCAAAGAAGCCCCGACAGTTTTCTTCATGACAGTGATTATAAATTCTACTCAAACATAAATACATTATGCCACAGACAAAATCCCCACAACATTGTTTAAATTAATTCAATGTTACTAAAATCTAAAAAGAGAAAGCTGATTTGTTTATAACGCCTACCTAACCTTAGACATGAGAACTTACGAATCATTAAATTAAGTATCTATGTATTGCAACTTGCAACTATGCGAAATAAATAACTATGTTTATCATCAAGTCTATTTTTTTCTAACAAAACAAATGGTAATGACGAATGAAAGACCCTGAAAATCCTGTGAAATGAAGTAAACCAGTGAAAATGGCAATAGATATACCTAATATATTTTGTGTAATGATGTAATATTTACAACAACAGCCGTTTCACAAACTTTTTTTTTGTTGTGAAAAATTATATTTCTAAAAAAGATTTATGAAGTTGTGGTAAAGCTTTTATAATATCTTTGTGGGAAAACCAAGTGTGAGACCAAACGATTCATCTTGTTTTAATGGCCTCGGTACGTACAAAATAGTTTAACTGTTGTGTGAGCTATAATATGCTACATCAAACTCAAGCTACATAAAAATCCTTTCACTTCATATTTTGTAAACAGCTTGTAGTTTTTTTCTTTCTTCTTTCCGAAATAATACATCTTTCGTAGATTCATTTCATCATCCTGTTTGTGTATTTATGTATGATGATCTACCGTGCTAAAAACGTATGTTTATGGCATGTCATTTTTCTCTTCTTTTATCTCTAAGCTGTAAACGCAATATCCCAACTTTTCTGATAATATATTTGAATTGTGTGTTGTGGCTATTAGAGGATGCTAGCTTTGTTAAAAGTGTGATGATGAAAGATATAATATTATTGTTTATGAGTCTTAAGCTGCTGCTGTTTACGAAACTACTATACTAGCTTGCTAAATTGTTGCCGAACGCTTTTTGTAAATATGGTGTGAAAACAACAGGAAACCAGTTTACTGAAGCAGATTTATATTTTATGGACTGGAAAGCTATGAGAGTGGAAAAAATGTTTATCGTCTCAATCAGTTTCAAATAAAGCAGCCATCAAAGTCACTGCCAATCATTAATTATGTATTTTATACAACGTAGAACAATATTTTCTGTCTAATATATTTGTAAGGAGTAAAAATACACTATGTAATATAGCCTGGGAAAAATTAATGCTGTGCCGTGTCGACTTTATTTCTTCCGTGCACATTTTTCTTCATATTTCCTGGCAGTCAAAAAACATTTTCATCAGCGCTTCCTCAAGCCAACTGAATTAATAATAATCTTCAAGGCATAAGAATGCATTGAGAATCTAAACATGGGTGTATATCATCCTTGCTAGCTTTAGGCTATTATGCAAGTTTGATAATGCATACAAAATTAATATAGATCGACACAGGAAATTTCCCCGAATATAAAAATATTTTCCCAATTTTGAAAACAGCTCGCCCAACACACCGTGCGTGCACAGTTTGATAAAATATTGCAATTTTACCTACTTAACGCCTTTGTGTGCTCTTTTATGAAAGAAACCATCTTCAGTGCAACAACAGGTTAGACCAGACCACCGAAAACCAAAAGAGTTATTACAAAATTTTACGATAATTCGTTTACTCAAGAAATGTCTACAGTCTACACACACATGCATTGTATATTAAAGAGAAAGCGAATGCGACAAAATCTACAGGGTAAAAGTTTGCTCGTTAACAGGTTCATAATATGACCCACCATAAATGCAACCAATTAATTTAGAAAACAAGGTGAACAAAGACTGCCATTTGTTCTTTCTGTCATGTGTAAATGTAGGAAAGAAGGAAAAGAGAGAAAGTTGTAAAAATGACAAGAAAACGAAAGAAGTAAGAGAACGATCTTGGATACTTGTCAGCAAGTTTGGTGTTCTGCCATATGTGAGTCAAGCAACCGTAATGAAAGCTATGTTCTAGTTCTACTTGCAGATGCTTCACTTTTCACCGAAAAAAGCTTATATCAAAATAATTTTTTTCCTTACATACTACCACCTCCATAGTAGTTCGTATTTGTGGAAGTAGTACTTGTCAAAAGGAAAACTAGCTGAAGTAGTTCTAATTGGATTATTCTGATATATGTACTGAGAATGTGTGGACTCATAATATTTCACTATCATCAAACAGCATTTAAAACGATCACATTTCCCATTTTATCATGCGTTCACAGATTGACTGCAATCGGAATTTTTCTAGCCAAAGTGCTACAGTTAAAGTATTCATGTATGTGTGTAAATAACAAGCTTATATATAGAAAATTGCTGCCAAACTGCTTCTGTTCTGCCTACACACACTTTCTCCAAAACTGCTTGAAGAGATTTTTTTTTTCTGTCGGATTTCATGAATATTTATACACACCATATATGATGATGATGACACTTGATAGAATAAACATTTTATAGAATTCTTTATGCGAATTATGTTCGCTTTGTTATGCAATTCATGTAAACATAGTTTGGAGTATGAAATCAAATAAAAATGGCCATTTCATTGTTGCTGTTTATTAAGTCTTACGTAAGAACCAATGAGCGAATGAATGAAATGATGACTAAAATAGAACGGCTCTATACAAAACTATAGGAGAAAATTGCTAAAGAGTGGGTGAATGCATCCAACTGCAATAAATTCATCTCATGTCCAACTATATTATTTTTTATATTGGCTCCCATTTAAAAGCCAATTTCTGTAAATGTCACTTTACTCTGCATGTTGCTCTCAAATAATGAGTTACTACTTGTGTGGTACAAAACGAAGGCTGGTTGAATGTATACGCTTCGCTTTGCGCTATGCAGTTTCTTTGATGTTCTGAAATGGCTTATCAAAAATATTACTAGTACAAGCACATAAAAGTCATTTCATTTTTCCTTGATTTTGGAAGTGATACGACAATACTCTCTAAAAATCGGCATGCGATGGGGATACGTATGGATAGATATAAACGAAGGACTTCATGCGGACGCACTCATACAACGACGCGTGTAAGAGAAGTAGCGGAAAAAGTTAGATAAAAAGACGGATTTCCACTTTTACCACCACCAGGACACATTTTCAGGACGCATGTTTTTCTTTCCGGTCGTGATCAAACAGTTTGGTTCGTTAAGCATACACATTGAAGAAGTGCACGTAGCAAAAATACTGACGAGAATGAAGCTTAGTCTACTCAAGACTTTGTACAAAAGTACATCTTACAAAAGATACAAAAAGTCCCTTCAGTCTAGGCTATTTTGCTTTCAATAAGATAAATAAGTGGGCTATTTTTTCGTTCAGTTGATAGTTTATCCATCCATATTATGAAGCCATAAGAATATTAGACAGTGATTTATAGACTTATACATATATTTATTACACAGGCGTGCCTACGCTTAATTTTTTACAGCATAGTATCCGTTTGTAACATACCACAAAAGTTACTACGTTTTTGAAAACAAATTGCGGTGTTATTGTACTATAAAAAATAAACTTGAATATGAATACATTAGTCGTATTAAGTAGTATTAATGTGAAAACAAAAACGACTAAAAGTTCAGTTCCATTAGACAATTACATTAATTTGTACAAACCTCTGACATGATACATAATTATGACATTATAAATGGCATATAAACTCTAATGCTATCATCATTATTCTGTATTCATTACACTTAACCCGCCGCCGTAATTTCCAGAAAGTAGTTTATTACGAAAGAAAGAAGCTGGTATAATAGTCGTAGTATCCCTTTTTATAATGCTATTTTGAGCACCATTTTCATTCATTAAACGAAAACCACGCACTCGACATGAAAACGTGATTTTTACGAAATAACAGTAAATCCAATCAATTATTATTACTCTTTTAGGCTCACTTTCCCCATCATTTCATATCAAAGGAATTTCGTCTTGCCCAACATTTCTCGCAAGTACTTGCCACATAAATACATCTTTTAGTTGGAAAAAGCCAAAAAATATATATTTTATGGTAAACAGTAAATGTTACTTGGTTTTTATTGTGGCTTTGATGATGGTGACCTGTTTTGTTGCTATTTCTGTATATTGCAGTTAAATTTTAATATGAAATACTGAAATAATAAATACCCTTCGTCATTCATCACGGTTATCAGCAGTAAAAGCGTATTATATACTGAACTTCTAATATTAAGTATTACAATTCTAAGCAGTTTTTATGTGGAAAGAAGAAAAAAATTGAATGCTTTAGAAAGGTTTCAGCAGCATTTTATTTGAGTGGATCTTCTCACCAGAAGATCAATAATAGATGGCTTTCTGTGGTGAACAGGAAGTATTTTTTCTTCTTCTTGTCGGAATAAAAATGGTGAGTGAGTGAATGTTGTCTAGTGGTACTTGAATAGCGAAAAATTTGTACAGACTCAAAAAGAAAGCTTTGGCTATAGCTACCCGGCTACACACACAATATCAACATCACACGACCACCACCACCACGCAAACTTACATTTTTTAGATACAGGGAACATTAAGTAAGTCTTTTCTATACAATTTTACTGCACAAAATGTATGTACCACTAGCACCACCACCGCCGCCTCTTCTCTCTGTACAAATCAGGCGAAAAGCCGGAAAAAAGGCGAGCGTGAGATGGAAGAGGAAAGTCAAAAACCAGGTTAACATTGCTCCCAGTGGAATATCAAAAATCTCATTTTCATATGAGCTAGAAAATTGTAATTTTATTCCTGTCTTGGGGTTACAACTTGGGACGAATATATCTTGTAATTTCTTCGGAGGCGTTTTAAGTGTCTCCTCAAACGACTATCTTTGTTCAACACATGAAAATGAAAGAAAACATTGCCTTTTGGGTTTCTCTTAAAGCTCTCTGTCTTGAGTGAGTACCATCGAATGGGTTATTCCGTATGACTGAAAAACTGGCTTGTCATTTAATACTACTTGCACTTGTGTGTGTAGTGTGTACATCTATAGCACATACCACCACACATTACTTACTCTCGTAAAAAGTGAGGATATTCTTTGAATGTTGTAGCTCTGTCACATAGTCAGAGAGTTTACCTTCGGGGACATCTTAAGGGGACACGTTAAACTCATCTGTAATGTCTTCTTCGTTTTTACTTTCTCATTTCCCAAATTTGTTCCGTTTGGTTTTAAATTTACAATCCGCGGAGTTATTAGCGGAGATTCATTCAAATACCACGTTTGAAAAGTCAAGCCCTATTAATAATATTAAATGTAACACGATTAAGCTTAATGTAGGATTTGTATTTGCACAACAACAAAAAAAGGGTTAAACTTATAATTTTGTTTGAGAGAAGTGAAGAGAGAAAGCATTGATTAAGGTTTTAAGTTTTTATTCTAAATATTTGTGAAACAGGAGAGGAAATTAGATAAAAGTGGTTTAAGATATTTTCTTTTTAAATCCCTTATCGCAAGGAGACCACCTAATTTTTCAACCAATTCAACGAATCTCGTGCTCTGCTAGTTTGCTTATATTGCACGTTAGTTGAATAAGAGAGCAGTGAATTCCCACACTAATTCCCATTAGTGACTTTTTTCTTAATGTTAAGTGAACCAGTTTCCTTGCCTGAACAAATCTGGTGAACAGACAAAAATGAAATTTACGCAGTGATTTTTATCATGGAGAAAGGCTCATGGAGTTATACTGTAGATGTAGATTTTACATTTCACTTAGCTCTCCAGACAAATTCTTGAGTGTTTTATTATTTCAATTTCATTTTATAACGGGAGCGCAAGTCTACACATTCCGGACAGCATATTCTAATGTCAATATGAGCCAAAGAAAGAAAACTGCTATACCAAGCCAAGGAAGAATCATTGCCAGTCTTTCGGGGTTAGTATTAAATTGCTGGAGAAAAAGAAAGTTTCAACCAAATCACACTGGATTTAGTCTATTCAATTTATGCCGTTTGGAGGAATCACGATGGTCGGAGAGCTCGGAATCGGAAATACATATACCTCTTGATACATTACTTGACCTGCAAGACGATGAAGAAAATGTAACAGAAATGCCATTAATAGACAAAGGAATGTGAGTAGGTGTAGCTGCAGGGCCAGGGATTTACAGCGAGCAACTACGGGCAGGCCAATCGACAGAAAATATTTGAAAAGTGAAAGCAGTAAAAATATTTGCCAGGAAGGAACTAGATATATACACATATTGTGTAGAAGTAGTGTATCTCTATACATTTAATGCAATCTCGGAAAAGGACTCATGTGCTTTGTAAAAGCGGTTTTGTATTGGGATTTTGGGATATGTACTAATGAGATGAACAACATTAACATATTATAGACTCCCCAATGATTTCAAAAGACGATGAAATCTTTACTGTAGTAAGTTTACTCGATTGTTATTGTTGTATTCGGGGAGTTGATGATCTTTATAATATGAACCATAAAAACAGTCATTAAATCAGCATTGTTTTTGTTTCTCTAATCAAATCAGCTTTATGCACATGCATGTAGCCTAACTCGTTTTGTCGAGTCAATAGAAATTTCAAGCCAATATTATACGTGATAAAATAAAAGATCGTTGCAATAAAAAAACATGTAGAAAACAACTTCATTATAGTTTGAATCCATGTTTTTTACTTTATTACTTAATTTCTCAAAGTTGCATTTTATCAATTGGTCCACGGGTGAAGTTAATGTTAAAATACATTTTTTCTGCCTCCAGTCATTGAAACTACACACATGGGTCGTAGATGAAAAGTGTTATTACGTAGCTGAAAGCGAAGCGTCAGCAAATATTGACTTTATCATGTTTGTCTGTCTGTCTGTCTGTCTGTCTGTCTGTCTGTCCGTCTGTCTGTCAGCACGATAACTCAAGAACGCATTGACCGATTTCGCCCAAATTTG
>JAQIWN010004411.1:0-11277 GCA_034699025.1 Entomobrya cf. arborea Gr-Col-00668 | reverse complement strand
AAAGGCAAAGCCGTTTCGAAAAAAAAATCTGCTGGTTCACATTCAACATTCAAACTCATCTTTGTAATAATATATATGTACATGCATCCATGCTGCTCATATACACATTCATATTATTACTCTTCACTGTAGTCCTTAATGTACCTAAAGGCAGGAGGCGAGTGAAAAAAAAAGTTTTGTAATGTGTTCTTGAAAAGAAAACGAAAATGAAGGAGAAACACAGAAGCCAGTTTACTTGATTTGTCTCTGGTGGTAATACTGAGATTGTGCAAGTGAATCATGCTGTATAGCGTTAGTCGTTACGTTGCTTTTCATAGAATATTATTGTGTTCATGGGAGAGGGACTTGTTGATTGTAATCTGTATGTATGCCGTTGGACGTACTTTCCCGAAGTCCGCCTATAATAGATACTTTTAATCAAAGTAATTTTTGATCGAAATGTTAAAAATAAAAATAGATTCTGACTTTAACGTCGATTCTACTCTTGAGTCAAATTAATTATGAGGTGGGCTTAAAATGAATGACTTTTCGAATTTAACTAATTACTACTTACTATTTTACTAATAAATATTGAATAAAATATAATAGTTTTGACTTTGGACAATTTGTCAAAAATTTCCAAGTTGTATACGCAGCAGACACAAAATATTCTTGCTTTAAAATTGAAAAAACTGACAGTTTACTTGTGTCTGGAAATGAGAATAAAATGATATTTTCTATAATTTAAATTGTGGGAAAATTTATTACAGGTTAAGAACTTAAATGCGTAAAAACTTCATATTATGTTCACATTCATATTCTTCTTGGGCTGGGTAAGTAGCTCAGTCCACATTCACTGTGGATTATCGGCTAGCTGCTTAATACTGAAGTGAATTTACGAAATCCGTTTGTTGGTTTCTTACTCAGTTCATTTTACTTGTACTCACAGATTTCTCATTTCCATTGATGAAAATTCTATTTTCATCTTTCTCGTCGGTTTAGAATATGAACATGTATAGGGATCTCAAAGTAAGAAATTATCTGTACTGGGTCAGCCACATACACATGCATACTTCAATGGCTGAAGCAAGTTATTACCATCAAACATCAAACGCCAAAAGACTTCATTGTATACATGGCAAGTGATGCAATAGAGGGACGAAAAGCGTTTTTCTTTAAATAGTTATAGTTTATGATTATATTAGTATACAAAACACAGTGTAAGCCACAGCACAGATAGACAACGTTACACATATGAATGTGCAAGAATATTATGTGTATGTAGTCAAACGCTCCTTGTTTGTTCATTGTGTTCAGAAACATGAAGGCACTCTTTACTTTTAAGCTAAATGAATACAGCTTTTACTCGAAGAGATCATATTCGTTATCCCAGGAATCTCCTTATCGTAAGACTGGTAGAACTTCTTTAAAAGAGAAACACACAGAACTCACAGTGGGTGTGTTCAGAAGAAGTTTCAGTAACAAGATTACTTGTGAAATTAAAAACACAGAGTATTAACATCAAGCAGTCTGGTATTCTTTCATACATTCAGCACTCCTATATTTATTCGCCTGATGTTGATGAAGACGACGTGACTATGAAGATTTGTATGCATGAACCATTATAATTACTAAATGATTTAAAAAAATATGTATAAAACCAATAAATGATCAAAAGTGCATAAAATAAGTTTAATAAAGTTTAATATTTTATACAGTTCAGTTAGTGAGCTATCAAATGTAAAAATATCATCATGGAACTCGTGAATATTTATTTTTTATCATTAGGTTGTTCGTCTGTTTTTCTACACAAACTACTATGATTCTTTTAAAAAAATATGAAGGGAAAATCAGGAAATTCGTTAAAAATATCAAATTCTTTCGATTAAAAAATGTCAACCTACTTTTGGCAAGAAAAATCCCATATCTTAATACATAAATATATTGTAATATTAGTATGTTCTTTTGAAATAGTCAAATACATCATTCAACTGTAACATCAGCACAACAATTAAACAAGCTCGTTTAGCAATTTTATACATACACTTGCTTTTGCTTGTGCTGTTCTTGTTTCGACTTAACTTTACTTGCTCTCCCTCTTTCGCTCACTGTCATTTTTTAGACAATAGGTTTATGGCAGCATTTTCTTGTTCAGTCACTATCAGTCAGAGATTCGGTTATCTTATGTATGAATGACTGTGTACATAAAATGAAGTAGTTGTATGGACGTACCTATATATTTCTTTTTTACATTTGCTTGCTTTCCATTTATATGTTTCCATACACCACAACATAACACATGACGCTTCTGAACGAACATGCATAATTATTTATTCATTCCCATACTACAATAATAATACGATGATGATGAAGTACAAACTTGAGTGGGAGCACTTCAGGAAAAAAAGAAAGAATCAAGCAATAAGTTGGAAAACGAATGAATAGTTATTTAGATGTTTTCCTGACTCTAAAATTCTTGTTTCTTTGGTCTTTTGAATTGTTCGGTCGTGTTTTATTTTATGTGGCTGCTGATGCTTGTTTATACTTTTAGGTGGTTTTAAACAAACGCTCCAAGTCGAATTCTCGTAAAATCAAGATTATAGTACTAACAAAACTGAATCCGATGGAGCTTTTGATTTTTATTGTTCCTGCTATCTTAACACTTTTCATAGACACACCACACAGCACAAGTAAGCAAGCCTTATTATAAGAAAAGATTGTGTTGTGTAGTGAGTGTTGTACGTATTTTTTTTAATAAGAGAGAAAATGATATTTCATGCACGCAGGAATACAGGTATTTTTATGAATAGCCAAACAATGTAAGATATATACCTGGCGTTTTTTTATACATTTACGCATTCAACTTCATCATCTTCTTCGCACGTTATTATTACACAAGTGGGTACGTAACAAAACCGAGATTACTATTACTTTGATTGGACACAGGATTCAAGTTCACTTTTCACTTTTGTACGTCTTCTTGTTATATATGATTATATAGTGAATATAGTTAGTTTACTGCTTCGTTTCATAACTTCTTTCATAGCAAGTTTTCTTAAGTCGTTCTCTATCTCTGATTCTACACCACCGTGGAAAATGGGAGAGGAAATAATCATGAGGAGTATGGCTATCTTTGATCTTTATATTTTTTTCTACCTGAGCTCGGGATTGTTTGACAGTTTTATTAATCCTCCTTTGCTAAAGAATAAAAAAGAAAGAAAAAATAACTCTGTACGATAGCAAGAATGAGTGAATAAGGGAACGTCACTCGTCTTCGTAATCGTCGCGCTACGCTACGCATCGCAACATCATAATATAATGGGCAGCAGCATAAAAACAGCATCTTCTTCGGTAGTAAATATGTTTACGTAGCATTTAAAATCCAAAAAATAATGTATATATATACATGCATACAAACAGAGAAAATGATAAGATGAGGATGGCGAACTGGCTCAACCGATGGTCATAAAAAACACATAAAAAGAAATAAGTATCAGTGGCCGCAAAAACAACAACAGCTTTAACAACAACCTTATATTATAAAGGAGTAGGAAGGTTGAATATGCCAAAACCACTGTACCATCATCATTATCTACCATAAACCAACATTATTTCATTCCTATCACACAACTTTAATTCTACCATAACATGACTGACTGAATACACCTTTCGTTCCGTAAATTGAAAGTAATATTACAATTGTACAATGCTTTCATACAACAAACCTAAAAATGAGCATCATCATCAGAATCATCACATCAAGGTGGTGATGGTGATGGTGTCTGATGTCTGCCTACCTATATGTATGTACCTATGACTGAACTGACTGTAATACCCAGTACCTATGCACGTACAAGTGCATACCTTGTATTTGATACGTACATTATGTCAATGATTCATATACAAGGTATGTTTGCATTTTATGAATGAAAAGTGAAGTCAAAATGTTTTTTACTTGCCATTCAAAAAAATAAGAGTACATGCTCTGTTCCCCTTTACATTTCTCTTTTAATTTCAATGAGATAGGTGGTAGTAGATGAAGAAATCAACGAATATCATAGAGATTCATACGTGGAATATGATAACCATTCAATAAACGATCCTCGATTCCTTACTATTTTTTGTAGTCAAGTAGCCATTGGTGTTGAGAGTGTATTCCTTATGACAAAGGTATTCATTTCATATTTTTTATTTCATTTATTAAAAAACCCACACTCATTGAATGGTGTATATATGAAGTTTACTTTTTTTTAAACAAATTTGGCATAAATTATGCTGTGTTACAAAAGCTTATGATAGAAGATGCATACAATTATTATCACGCAGGTTTTTTTTACATTTAGCATTGTTGAATGGAAGGAAAAGAATTTAGTTTACTATATATGTACAAAGTATATCTTAAATATATGTACATCAGCATCAAACTATGAATGAAATGTTTCTCTTGGATTGCATGACTATTGCTAAATTGTTGAAAATTATCAATGGGTACATATTTCGTGAACGGTGTGGATTGTGGATATATAGTTTTGTCAGGTACAGGACAGGACTATATAGGAAGGTTGTATTTGAAGTTTGAAGTAAGCACCAGATTTAGAGTTTGAAGGCAGTAAAGCATAAATCGCACGTACTTGATCCATGATAATCCAATGACGTCCAAAGACAAACACCCTCGTATCAAGTCCCATATGAATGTTCATACGTAATATAATGGTGTTTATATATCTTTATGTGTATATTTTTGATCATGTAGGCATCATACAATCCAACTACGATGACAAAATCGAGAACAATCTTTGCGGATTGTATGTTTATCCATCTGTGTTGGACTTGAGAGAACATCCATGGTTTCCATGTTTTTAGCACACATGTTGTTTGTCTGTGCGGCAAAAATGGGACCCCATGAAATTTCTGTATGAATGTTTAGACTGAAAAAAAAAATCATTTCATTGTGCCATAATACATATTGTTCTAATCGGACAACGCAAGTTTTGAGTCGAGTGTAGCCAGTCTCTGTTAAAAAATTAAAGGCAATTGAACAATTCTCTTGATTCCTGATTTACAAACGAGTACTTACTTTAAAGTTAAACTTATCAAGGAAACACAGTCACTGAATGTTGTTTTATTTGGATTTTTGGGGCTAACAGTATTGTCCCTAATTCCATGTTTCTAAACAACCTTCAGAAATACACATCACGTTTTTCTTTCTCACGTTTTGAGCCAATTTAATTAAATAACGTTTCAGTTTTGCTAGCTAGAATTACTTATGGATATCTTAAGTAGCTTCAACCCTGGATTCTTTGAAAAAGAGAAAGAAAAAAAGGTTCTTCTGTCAAAAATTTGGCAATAAAGAGTATTTTTATTATTGTTTTTTTCTGCAAGCACACAATTCTGATTTCATAAAATCAGAAGAAATATCGATTTATTATGAAGATTTTAAATCAATCATTTTCGCTTCAATTAAGATTTATATTACATAACTATTATTATACACTTTATATATACTAAATTGGTTGAACTCATGCGTTTGCTTCATGAATACTCAGAGATAATTATTTCCACATCAACAAGGGTAATACTTTTATAAAGCATATTAAATACATATAATTAAATGTACTGCAAAGTTTAACCAAGTGTAAAAAATGCCTATGCATATGATTCTATTTTTGTGCGTGTCGGCTTCTAATACACACACAAGGAAGCAAAAAAATAACTCTTTTGTGGTAAGCGGTAGTTTATGTTGTTACAAACATATATTTTTTTACCGTAAGATGTACTAGTATTTGCGTTATCCAACTTTACATTCGAACTTTAGTTTGATGTATATGACGTGGCGTGTGGGTGGATACCAGACTTATAAAAAAATATCAAATCGTAAGAATGAGGAAAGTAATGAAGAAAGAAAATACTTTTCTTTTTAAATGTATTCATACAAATAAGATTCATAATCGATTAAAATTCCTCAACTGTTAGAGAAAAAAAAACATTAAAAGCAGATAAACTATAAATTGGATTACGGCTGTATGAAGTGTAAAAGATATCTGCTCTTTATAAAGCTTCGTGGTATGAATTTTTCATTTTGTCGGAATGACTTTACAATCTACCCAGTACTTCCGGTATATAATAGCCGACAAAATGAAAAGCTAAGGTTTGGCAATGTAATATTTGTTTGAGCTACTGAATCAACAAGTAAAATGATTTAAAGCTCATAACAATGTTATGTGTGTGCTTTCGTATATGTATGTCCTCGTACATCGACAACTTTACTGAAAAGAGGAGTGTTGAACCTGCACTTATACCTAGAGACGCGTTTAGTCTAACTTGAGTAAAAGAAGGAGAAGAACAAGAAAATAAGGGTACATTTAGAAGAATATCTTGTAAACTAGTTGACGGTGGTGGTGGTGGTACTTGCTCCACTCATCTATATCTGCTCTCTTCTCTCCCATTCTTCTAATAAGTTCTGTGTAAACTTTGGGTTCTAGTGTCTTTCTTGTTAGTTGTTGTTGAGGTCGAGATTACACATTGAAAAGTATGGTGAAGAAAAAGTAAAAATGAAAATGTGTAAATGATGAGATATCGGTACAGTGGTTTTTCTGTAGTGCCGTTTCTTTGCTGGCTACATTAGATATATCCTATATGTTTAGAGTTTAGACTAAGCTTGTATTACATCTACAAGGTAAGAAAAAGTGTGATGATGATGAAAAAAGAACAATCTGTACAGGATTTGTTTCTTTTTCCTACTTAATTTAGTATGAGAATGGAGGCGGTGTGGTGGTGGTGAACAAAAAAACGCTTGTATACTGAGACTGAGGCTCAGGATGATGACGACGAAGATGGTAACAGCAAATAAATGGTTCCACTGAATTTCTTAATGCCTTATACATGTCTGTATGTATAAACACGCACGCACACTTTTTCTGATTCAGTTTTTTCCCTCGGTTATTCAATAAGGAGAGGAGACAGAATAAGAGAAGTAAAGAAGGCGAAGGATCTTCTTCTTCAAGCCAGTGTTTTCTCTCCTCCTCTCATCTCGGTGAAAAATGGAATACAAGAGTTTTACTCGGGCACTGCTGACTGAGCCTACTTACCTTTTTCTTTATCCTTGTTGCTCAATGTGTGCATTTTCATTCTGACGAGAAATACATTTTGTACTATGTAGACGCACATAAGTAATGATAATATTTTTTAGAAAAGTACACATATAACGTATATCCGTGTACTTTGAGTTGTTAAAGAAGTGTTTTGAGTTTTGTGTCTGTGTTGAAGTACGTGTACAATATATACAACAATAGCCATGGTCTGTTCTCTTCTCTCTCTCTTTCCTTTTTCAAGTTACAATGAAATTCTCTGTTGTTCATCTCTCCTTTACTTTTGATTACATCTGGCTACAAACCAAAGCAAAAAACATAAATGCATATAAAAGAGCATTTTCTATGTCATGAATGAGGATGAGGTCGAGCACTTTACTTTTCGTGTAGTATGCAAGAGTCTTTTCCTTTAAGATGATGATGGCGATCCTAATCTTTATGGTCATCATCAAGCTACATGTCTGTATTCTTACTGCAACAATGACTTATAAGCATGTATATTATATACAAACATTCACTTATCCGTATATTTAATCTTACATGAATCTCTGGTAAGAATTACTTAATATAAAAATGAACTTATTAGAAAAAAACCAAATTTTAATTAAGACTTTGTATATACATTTTTCTCAGTAGATGAAAAAAGTGTATTTTGATTTGGACCTGTTGCTTGACGAGATGATATATGTTAAAATAAGATCGGAACTTGTTGCACGCAACATATCACCACCGTCATAGACCATGAAACTGAGGCAGCTTTACTGCAAGAATATGTGTGGATCCAACCGATTCAGAAAAAAAAACCAAAATTAGATTTTGCACTTTCACACTCTTCGGCAAGTCCTCTCTTTATTAATCTACTTTTACGTGAGTGGTATACGGAATAGTGCACATTTTTATGTTTGTTGATTACAAAGTCATACGATACAAACAGTATTTTAGTGGGAGAAATAAGTAACCAATATAAATCGTCCTGTTACGAACGTTCTTGGATGATTTTTTTTGCTATGCTACCGTAACCTTGGGAAGGATGCCTGCGCTTGTGTTGGCCATTATGTATTTCCCCTAACTACCTTGATATGATTAAAGGGTTAAGTCAAAGCATACGATAAAAACATGCACTATGCGGCGGTAAGTCAAACACTATAAAATGATGTCGTATTTATCTGGTTTCGTTTTCATTTTTATCTAACTTTTCAATAATGTTATGAAGTACATAGTTTCAGTACTGAGCAAAGAAAGCGTTTCGTTTATTTTTTTCTAAGAAAATTTTAAGTTGGATTTTGGAAAGGAAAATTGTGATGTTGATTTAAATAATTTCACCAGAAGATGAAGTTAATGAGAGAAAGGTTTGTATGAAAGAAATTACATAAAACAAGCAGAAATAGTATTAGTATTTTAGTATACATTGTTGCTGCTTAAATGACTGACAAAAAAGACTTGTATGCAAATGAAAAGTCACAATTGTCAGTACTCACAGTAGTATTATATATAGTATGGTGGATATTTCATTTTCTTGTCAACTATCATGGACATCACCAATATTAATCCCAACCAGAATAACAACTTATTCTATTTCTGCTACAGGGAAATACAAACTGGATTGACTGAAAAATGAGTGAGAGAGCAGAGGAATTTTAAGATTGACTTAAATTAAACTCTCTGATCTCGTTCTCTTCACTCGCTTCTTTTACGCTGCTGCTCCTGCTCTCTGCTGCAGTTGTTCTTGTTGATCCTCTCCATTTGTCAATATGCTGATATTACTACTTACTGACTACTTGGCGGAAAAGGGAAATCTTGAATACTTTAACATCATCATTGTGGTCAACCAATACTTCTCCTTGTCCATTTGAATCTGTGTTTATTGAATGGAATAAAATACTGTAACAAGGATTCATTCTCAATAGCGTCGTTTCATTTTTCACCCTCAGCTCAGTCAGTCAGTAAGTTGGGTAGGCAAATAGAATGTGTGTGCACAATGTAAATATATACAGTCTCTTAGTACTTTGTTGTGTATAATGTATCAAAATGATATATAAATGGTTGATAAAAAAATGGATAACATTTTTATATAATTCTGTACATTTAATGTGTCCATGTATTAATATCTTTTGGTAAATCTGGTCAGCACCACCACCGCCAACACCTCCATATTATTTGATCATGTATAATATAACAATATATCTGCTATAATATGTTTTTACATCAGCACACACATGCGATGCGACTCAATTGAAGAGTCAGAAATCTGTTATGAGAATGAGAGTATGTCTATAACAATGTGTTTCTTATATATATATTTTTTATACGGAATCATCGAATGAGCATACAGATGTTGCACATTTACACATATCCGTGTTGATGATGTGTTACAGTCAAAGGAGTCAGTAGAGTAGCAAGGACTATGAAGATGAATAAGGCAGAGATGAAGAAGTCTTTTTTTTCTTCTCTCTTTGAATAAAATACGAAAGGGAACCTGAAGAACTTGATGTGAAATAGGCTTAATAATAAATAAAAAAGTATAATATCTATATATCTTTATACGAATTCTTACATGTATGACTATATATTATATTATATGAGTGTAATTATATATATAGACATACATATATATGTATGTGTTATATATAAAACTACTTTGTAAGCTATATGAACTATAGGCATGCACATGGGTAAAGTAATTCACAGCAGATCCTCACATATCCGTAAATATGTATTATTATGTATATAATATCTACTTGTTGAATGTGTGAGAGACGAACGAAGAGATGTATAAAGAGAGAGATGCATGATGGTGGTGGTGGTTGGTGGTGACGATGATGATGATGCTGTTAAATAAATGAATGTATTGTGAGCAAGAGGGGTAAAGTCTATCTTTTAAAAGTATTATTCTGCTGCTGCTGACGACCACGATGATGATGATCATGGCAAAGCGAGAGAGATGCTGTTTGGTTCTCTCTCTCTCTCTCTCCTCTCGTTCTGGTGTAACAACAAAACAGCATATCATTCAATATAAACACAGTAAAGGAAACTGCATTAAAACTAAACTAAAAGCATGATGATGTTGATGATGATGATCATCATCAGAGAAGAGATTCTGCTAGTAAGCAAGTAAAGTAACATTAGCAGCAAGAAAATGATTTGTGGTAAAAGCCCTTCCCTGCTGCCTGCCTGGGTCGACAACAACAGACAATCCCATCCCCCGTCCGTGCGTCGTCCCCATTCACTGAAGACTCTCAGTCTCAGAACAGAAGCTGAGCTGTTCAGTTGTTTCGTTAACATTTATCGCACTCTGCTCACGTACAAACGTATATGTGGAGAGCAGAGAAAAAATATATACCTAAACACATTCATTCCTTTCGTGAGCCGCTTCACATCATCTTCTCTGAACAAACAACTCAAACACACAACATCACCTTACTTACTTACTTTTATATATTATTTTCTACTTTAACGTATTTTTTCCTACGTGGGCTCAGTTTTGCTGATGTACGTACACATTCATCATTGACGAAGATAGAAAAAAACTGTTGTGTTGTGTACAAAAAATGTCCAAAGATAAAAATATTAGTTAACTGACTGCGTGTGTAGTATCAGTGTGAGTGCTCCTCATCTCAATTCCGAGAATACAATCACAGAGAAAAACTTGTCTAAACAAACTGAACAAGGCACTCTTATTCAGAAAAAAGTAAAGTGTGGAGAATTGGAAAATTGATGATACATTAAAATCAGCAACACACATAACTTCATCATCATCATCACCTATCAATCCATTCTCAGTTATTTTGATTAATTAATCTTCAATACAAACGTGTTTCCTCCTTGACTAGTTGCAGCAACAGTTGGAGAGCAAGAGAGAGAAACGCATGCTAAAAAACGTACAGAAGATATTGAAAGGGTTAAACTTTGATTTTTATCAAGGAAGCACGGCGGTGATCCTTCGGTTCTTTCTCCCTCTTTTTCGCGTTCTAAGTGTTTCTTTATGAAAAAGTGTTAAATTCAGTTTGCTCTTCGCTGCATGAAAGTTTCTTGTATATATTACATATAAGCACATAGAGCTGATATAGTGTATACACAATTTTTTTTATTACTGTGAGCCGTTCTTGTGTGTATGTCTATGAATATACAAAGCTTTACAAACCCTTTTCTTGTTTTTTTACTACTACACAGTGACTTGAATTGTTTGCCACTTGGCTTAAAAAAGTTCCCT
>JAQIWN010004410.1:0-11278 GCA_034699025.1 Entomobrya cf. arborea Gr-Col-00668 | reverse complement strand
CTTACTTGCCCATACTTGCAAGTAAACGCAAGTGAGTACAAGTAGCAAGTAAATCTTACCCGCAAAGCCAAGCTCTAGTCTTCATCGAATCTACTATCCACCATATCTACTTCATTCATCTCATTTACTCCACTCACAAATTCACCATTCGCATTCATTCTTTCTTGTTGGTCCTATGATCTAAAATGCTGCAAAGCTTGAAAAATGGGAAAGCAAGGTTACAGCCACGTGTCCTCTCATTCTCTTCAGCTTTAAGTTCACAGACTTCGTCCATCCTGATCTGATATAATGTGCGTGTAGTTTTGGCATCATCGGTTTTACTATTGACTTTTGTGTAAGAATAGTGTGGAGTGTGTAGTATGTCATGTCATGTCGCTATATATAATGTACTAGAAGAGATTTAAGATAAGATTATTTTTTTAAGACATACATAGAACTAGAACACAGTAAAGTATGTTGAATGTATTGCATTCACACACCACCAGGATCCAGCAGAGACACATAATATCTTTCTAGATAATAACTTTACATAACATGTGTCTAATAAATAACAGAGAAGTCATACTTTGTTCGGGCTTGTGTTTTCCCACTTTATGTGTTTCACTGCAGGGACCAGGGACGCAGGCCATTCTATATGGACTTTTAGTAATGTACAAGGAAGTACAGCAACGAGTAGCATTTTTTACGACTTACAAAATCCTATATACTAAAAACAACGTCCTTTTCTTTTAGTCCTTTGGCTATTTGACTTTGCTTTGTTGTAAATTTGAACGAACGGCTGCGGCTAAGACAACAATAAAATTTATAAAAGGAAAAAAATAGTATACGCGAATTCAACAATTCATGCATACATACACAAGATTTAATGGCTGTGCTTTGTGCACTGCACTGTGTTATCCTAAAATGCTATATAGAAATGACAAGTTTATATAAATAAATAATTGTGTTCATTCAAGCATAAAAATGGTTGGTGGGATAAAAAGATAAGTTGTTTTAGCAGCAGGTTAATGCGCTATATCTAGTCAACCATTTAAACATAAAAGTATGAAGTACGGATTACGGATAGATGATCCATGTTGAGAATTGTTGAAATACGATACATATTCTTTTAGCTCTTTATGAGCTTCAATGCAGCGAAACTCTCTTGCCACAAACATAAAAGTGATTCGATTACATTTCGCATTGTGAATTGTGACTCGACTGCCGCCATGCCGCATTAATGTACTCTTTCAGACTCAGACTATAAGATTTTTTTTTGCAAAATCAGCACATGTAATGGCAAATGAATGGCCATTCATTTCATATTACATAGATATCCAATATTGTACAGCGGACATGTACATATACGAAACGCACTGCTGCAGAATCCTGCTTGAATTGAAGCAAGTAAAAATGTAAGAGCAACAATGTAGTGAATAGACTTTGATCTTTTTGTATGTAGTGTATGCAAATTTTTAACGTTGATCTGTGATCGACGATTGAATATAAATTGCAGAGAAAAATTCCTATTTATTGAAATGTGGATAGTCTTGGTCTTACGTCTAAGACTTACTTAATACTTGCATGCGTGAGCGTGACACATTGCTTATTAAACTCATTAGCCAGTCGTGGTAAACGTTAAAAGCAAGGACTGCGTTGCTAAACTAAAACTAAACTATAAAGCAAAAAATGATGTTTACAATATGAATTTACCATATAATAGACTATAATTTGTAATTGTACCATGAAAAAAAAATCATTCTCAATAGAAGGGTTGACCGATTTATTTATTAGGTGAACTTACAAAGATATTCATAGCTAAATGCAACCCATTTCATTTTAAACCTGTATTACTAAAGTAAAGTTAGTGAAGTATTTTCGGAAAACCTGCAAAAGCAAAGTTTACAGGAGACCGCAAACGACTGGACGCCAGATTAAGGGATTTTTTTTAGAAAATAGGAACGAGGTACCGTACACCGTACCACGAGAGCACCAGCCCTTGATAATGAGAAAGTCAATGCATTCAATGTGTAATGAGTATCATATTATATCGTATTTATAGCTACATAGCCATTGTAGCCAACATCACACATTTAAGTGTGTGTCCGTCAAGTACAAGTGGAAAGATACCTTTATAACTTTACGTCAAAGTGTTTTTCCTTTAGATCAGCCCATACCCATACGTAAAAATATATGTATAAGTATTTTAAGCATGTGGATTGGATTGGATACACGTTACGGTTAGGTCGGTCGTTTGCAAGATGAAAAGTTTAGTCTGCTTTTGTATTATACGTAAAAAAGTACGTTGTGTAAGGTACTTTGTAGATTTTATATAGAAATTTGTACAAAAAGTTATATGTCTAATGTGTCTACATTTTGCCTGACTGCCATGGCCATGCCATGCATGCCATGCCATTAAAATATACCTATTCCTTACTACACTACTACATCTCTCTCTCTCTCTCTCTCTCTCTACTTTTACTATATACACTCATTCGCAACATATTTTAATGCAACAAAACTGAATCTCTCTCTGGGAATGAATAGCCTCTGAATCTGACTGAATGAGAATGCACTCTGTCGTCACATTTTGCGTGAAGCGTTGCTGAATGCCTTGTAGGTGTAAAACCTGTCTTCATTATATTATTATTTTTCGCTTTATTTTACAAATCCATTAAATTTATAGAACTACAGTTGTACCCTTTACGTAAAAAGTTACAACTGTCCTTAACTTGCTAAAAAAAACCGGAATTAGTTTTTATCCAAAAAAATATTGTCCTCCTCCCTTAATCTCTTTACTCTTTGTAACGTACCGCACGCTAAATTTTGCCACATTAAAACACACAGGTGGACAGGACACACACGAAAAGGTTAACTTAACTGCATTAAAACACTTATTACATAAAAAAATTAGTGGTGCAAAAAATATAGGAATAGAGTATTAATGTACTTGTATAAAAAGTTCATACTGCTTTTTCCACAGTAAATTGAATACAAAATACATAGTAGTTTTTTAACTGATAGCTAGAGAAGTGGCGTGCACGTATTATATCACATATTTAAACGTATGTTAGTTTTTAAACAAGTGCTTATTAAATATAAGAATTTAGGTGAAGAAGTCTTAGGAAAGAAAGCAATAATCCAGATAACTAGGAAGTGACTTGTGCTTGTGCATTTTTATATATGTATTTCAATTAGCCATTTGTAGAAAAGACAGTAGTAGTGAAATAAGTTGTTAGAAAAAAGGACATTAAGAATATATTATATTCCATACGCTCAGCATAAAAAGAGAAAAAAATTTATCAATATTGGTTGGTTTGGTAGTAGATTAGCTAAAATAAAATACCCGATCCAAACAGAAAAGGAGTATATGACACCGTGAACAAGGAGAAAACTATTCAAAAAGGTATGGTAAAAAAAGGTTTTAGTTTTAATTACTCCCATCAAATCAAATCAAAGCTGATATTTAATTAGTGAATTATAAATCTTATATAATCATTACATTTTATATCGTTTCAATGATTTCCACGCATTGCATATTGTACACACTACACACATGCAATATGGATGTGGCTTGCGAAAAGTACTATTGTTACACGCACACCACCTCCACCACCACCAAAAGTACAAAAAATGAGATCGTGCAAGTGTAGCGTAACGTAATGTAACGGGCGCAAGCAAGTGTACTATCTATTGTGCTATAAAATATATAGGCGAAAAAAAATATAATCAGTTTTGTATCAAGTATTGTATGTATTGGCTTTGCCAGAAATGTAACATATTGACTTAAAATTTTGATAGTTTGGCTGAAGCAAAATTGGATTACACTTCCGGCTTCGTGTTCAATTGTCTTTTTAAGCATGTGACTTGTCAATGTCAACTTAGCTTGATACGATACGTGAAAAAGAATGTCCTTCATTGATGCACGACATGACATACAAAATCTAATCTGTAAACTTCGTGGTCAGCATTGCAAAAGTAGCTCCTTTATATCATTGAAGTAATCAGTTAAAAGACTTCATAAAATTGATAATCATAAGAGATAGGAGATCATTGTATATTCAAATTTAAAGCTGATTACTCCCTGAATAATAATCTGTACGCACATGAATGATAAGGCACAAAGTAAGATAAGTCTATTTTCAAATAATTACATATTGCATTGCCTTCAATAATGTAACAACATTCACTAACATTTACAAACATATAGTATAAAGCAAGCTTATACCATTCGAAGCCCTTTCACCAACCTAAAAAGATTTTCCAGTTTTTCCCTATCCCAAAAACCGTATTGTTTAACAGTTACTACTAATAGTAAGCTATGTAAAGTACTAATTTACTTGCTATAAATGATCATAAAAATGTGCCGAATGGGCAAGATGTAACCAAAATTTATATTTGACCGGTACAATGGGAAAAGTCCGAGAAATACTTTCACCCTCACCCACACTGCACTGGTGAGTGGTGGGTTAAGCCGATGGAAAATGCCAGTTCACTCTTTAACATCATGCGTTAAAACTTTCCATCGCATCGCATCTCACGCATACAATCGGGAAAAGGTTGAAGAGGGTATTAACTCATATTGATGCGTGCTCGTGTTATGTTGTAGGTGTATGTTATCTGAGATTTATGCAAACAACTAACTTCACAATGACTTTACAGCACCCGAATCATCAGTATATGTTTTGTTATGTCTGTTTGAGTAGTTTCCATTATTTCCGGTATGCTCCCTACTTTTACAATCGAAAGTCATCCAAAGATGGATTGAATGGAAGTCGAAGGCAGAAGGAAAGAAAGTAAATACAAGCCTTTTTTTTACCGGAAACGAGGTTTAATTTTCGAAAATCATATATAGTATAAAACTATAATTAGCTAAAAAACTGATATCAGAGTAATTATTTTGTAAAAAACGAAACATTCAGTCCAGTTACAAAGAAGTACTGAAGAAAGCACACAAACGCGCCTCACTGGTTAGTTGCAGGCTTGCATTTCATCGCATCCGTTGACCGGTTGACCTTTGTCTCCCGAAATTCAGTGTTGGGGATCATGTCACAATTTTTGCATTCAATTCAACATTCTGCTTGGCTTCTTTCTTGCACTCCACTGGACTCGTATTAGTCAGCCTTACAATTAGTCATAATTACCGAAGTATCGAATGTTGAATGATTGCGACTTGCGAGCGACGAGGGAAGTGCGATGTGCCGTTGCCGTTGTTGCTAAAATTTTAAACACGTGTCTGGAGGCTCTGAAACACTAAAGTCAGTCTCAAGTTACACCGAAACATCAAATCAGTTTTGAATACACCTTGCAGCGTTGTGCTTTTGCACATTGCACATCTTTTGACAACAACACTGCAAAACTGCAAAGTTGAAAGTGAAGAAAAGGCTGCCATTCATTCATTTGTCATTTTCACGTCATCAGTTTGACTGATTCAAAGTCATACCTCATACTTGACGGAAAAGCAGCTGCTTTCTACTTGGTCACTGGTGTAGTTAGAACAAAATTAAAAGTGGTTCACGAATTTATGTGATTGATTATTGAAAGGTAATTTTTGCGCAGAATTTTGTGGTTTTTATTTTCGGTTTCATTAAATTACGTGCCATTTTGAGAAGAAGCATTTATTCCTCATTTTTGCATTGTTTTCACATGCAGTCGACTTTTTGTTAGTTTTGGATTGGGTGTTGTTAATACAATACATAGTTAAAGCAAAGGTAGTAATTACTGTGTAAAAGTAGTTAAGCGATATTTTTCTGACGTGTGTGTGATGATGTGATAGTGCTTTTTGTAAATAAATGGTCGATTAATTGACAGCGATAGTGTAAATGTCTGCAATCTTGTTTGCTCTAGGTTTGTGGAAACTTACACATGCAAAGTATGATCCGCTAGTTATAATTAGGATTTTATAAGTAATGGAATTGTAGAAGGGGCATAATAATATTATAAATACCTACTTTATAATAATATGCATAATGTGTATGTATGCAACTGAAAGTAAGTTCAAGGGCAAGGTCAGGCGTCTTGTTTGTTGGTTTTAGTATTTACTACTACTACACTTTATTCAATACTCAAGGCTAATCGTCAAATCACTGTCAATTTATTTCTTGCATTAAATACATTACCTTTGGTTTGGTGCATTTTCTTTAACCGTACATAATATAGGCGTTAGTTGCAAACTGCTATCAAGTCGTAGCATTAACGGTCACCGTCAATCCAACATTTAACATTACAAATTCATACTACAGGTTTTCTGTTAGGCACGCAAGCTCGCAAGTATCGTAATTGCGTTGCATTAAAATTCAAGGTGAATATGACAGTTTAGTTATTGGTTATTGCTTTCGTCCATTGTAAAGTACATAGTAAAGTTTATGACGATCTGAAAGAACGAAGATAAATATATAGCAATAAGTATTTTTAGCAACTTACGTTTGGTACAATAGTTAGTTAAATAGACTGTAGTTAAAACGTATGGAATAAATTGTTTGGTCTAAACAGCAACTGGTTTTTCTTTCTTTAGGTGAACTAAGTATTTTGCAGCGTTAGTTCATCCTGTAAAACTATTGTTTCTGAGAGATATTCCATAAAGAGGATCCAAGAAAAAAACATTGGGGTACGTTAATACTTAATGGAAGTTTACTTGTCAAAGTTTTGTTTACGTTATGCAAATTTTGATATATATATTTTTGGAATTTCAGCAGCTGGCTGGATCCAGTACATTGGACTTGGAGGTGGTGGTGACGTGTAGGCTTCCAAGTAGGGGAACGGACCCACTTGCTCAATAATTCCTACCTCTTATAACTAAGTGTCCATCGATTGTCAGTCGTCAGTCGTCACCGACGTACCTTTTAAAACAACGAAATTTGAAGTGCCGCAAGTGTGCAAACAAGACCTAAACAAAATGGCCACCAACGGGAATTACAGTAATGATGATACGGCAGCTGACCGTAATGTAGAAATGTGGAAGATTAAGAAACTGATCAAAAGTTTAGAACAGGCCAGAGGGTACGGTAACGAATCAATTGCATATAAAACTGTCTCCTGTATATGCTTGAAAATTAAAGTAATTGTAATTTTTGCTTTATGATTTTAGGAATGGTACAAGTATGATATCTTTAATCATTCCTCCTAAGGACCAGATTTCAAGAGTCAGCAAAATGTTAGCTGATGAACTCGGAACAGCTTCTAATATTAAGTCTCGGGTTAATAGGCTCTCCGTCCTTGGAGCAATTACTTCCGTACAACAGAAATTAAAATTATATACTAAAGGTAAGACAAGTATTTATATGCAGTGGTTGAAAAATGAAGTGTAATAAAATATTGCTCTTTATGTATGAAGTGGGATCCGACTTCAACATACTTTTGAAATGATGAAAAAGAAAATGCTAGATTCTGATTCTATACATTAATTTCAGTGAGTCCAAACGGCCTTGTGATATATTGTGGCACTATTGTCACGGAAGAAGGAAAAGAAAAGAAAGTCAACATCGACTTTGAGCCTTTCAAACCGATTAACACTTCTTTGTACCTGTGCGACAACAAGGTAAATTGAAAAATAATGAATCCTTTTCATCCTAGTGTAGCGTACGGTGGGTTATGCGCATCAAGACGATAATATAAGTTATGTAACAATTTGGTATCTCTTATAGTTTCACACAGAAGCCTTAACAGCACTGTTAGCAGACGATAACAAGTTTGGATTCATTGTTATGGACGGTAATGGAGCCTTGTTTGGAACCCTTCAAGGAAATACACGTGACGTTCTGCATAAATTTACAGTCGATCTTCCCAAGAAGCACGGTACGTTAAAGCTATCTTTGTCATCTGTTTTGCTGATGATGTTAAATGATGGAATGATTTATGATTTAATTTTTTAATATTCTAGGTCGTGGTGGTCAGTCTGCTCTTCGTTTTGCTCGTCTTCGTATGGAGAAAAGACATAATTACGTTCGTAAAGTAGCGGAGGTAGCTACTACACTTTTTATTTCGAACGACAAGCCTAATATATGTGGCCTTATTTTGGCTGGTTCAGCCGATTTCAAAACTGAACTGAGTCAGTCAGACATGTTTGACCCCGTAAGTTGTACATGTTACTGACATTAATTTTTTTCTGGAAAAAACCACATGAAAATTCAACATTAACTTTTTTGTTGTGTTGCCTTACAGAGATTGCAAGCTAAAATCATCAAGTTGGTGGATGTGTCTTACGGAGGAGAAAATGGATTTAATCAAGCTATTGAGTTATCTGCGGAGTCTCTGCAGAATGTGAAGTTTATCCAAGAGAAGAAACTTATTGGTAGATATTTTGATGAAATTAGCCAAGATACTGGAAGATACTGTTTTGGGGTTGAGGATACTCTGAAAGCTTTGGAACTGGGAGCTGTAGAAACTTTAATCTGCTGGGAAAACTTAGACATCCAGCGGTACGTTTTGAAGAATCACGCAAGCGCAGAGGAAAGAATCCTTCATCTAACCCCTGACCAGGAGAAGGACAAAACTCATTTCACTGATAAAGAAGTAAGTTTTATATTCTGATAATGATATTCTGATTTGTGATCTGTCAGCAACTTTTTTGTAATCAATGGAAAATTGTACTTGTCTATTTTAGTCGGGGGTAGAGCTGGAGCTTGTAGACTGCCAACCGTTCTTAGAATGGATTGCCAACAATTATAAGACATTTGGAGCTACTTTAGAAATCATCACTGATAAATCCCAGGAAGGTTCGCAGTTTGTAAGAGGATTTGGTGGAATCGGAGGTATTTATTTCTTCAAATTATTTCTTGATTATGTTGGCATTGTTATTTCTGGTACTCGAAGATTGCTCATGTTGGAACAACTAAAGCCGTCATTGAAAAACGACCTTATAAAATAGTCATAAAAACGGGTTCGTGGGTTAATTTTAAATGATGTTAGGAATGTTGCGATACAAAGTGGACTTCCAGTCATTTCAAGCTGAGGATCCGTTAGACGATATAGACTTGGATGATTACTAAAGTGCGGACTTGGATAATTTAAAAATATGGGTGGGAATCATGTTTAACAGTCAGTTAGTCAATCGAAAAGTTTATTTTCCTGTCGTGTGAATTGCTTGGCTGTTTAATTTTTTTAAGTTTATTTTTTTAAAATTTGATTATTGGTTTGACTGTTTTGTCATGAGATTTAGTTCATTACCTTGATTTGAAGTAGTTTTCTTTAATCAGCTTTTTATGCATCGTAATAGGGCATTTTATAGTCAGTGGCGTACCTTAAAATTAATTTGTTTTTTATATACTTATCTCGCAACCTATGTGGATTTCGTAAACATTTTTTTACAGATTTGAGTTTGCACTTATACAATTGAGTTGTTTGATTTTTTTAGTTAAACTTTATGCATGCATTTTTTGGTATTGACTTTATTTTTATGTATTGTGTAACGGTAAATACCTCCTTGCCTTCACTGTCCAAAATACATAGAAGGCCTGGCCTAAGACCGTATTACCTTTTTTCTAACCGTTTCTTTCATTTTGTCAAAACTAACAATTTTTCTATATGGTTTATCAAACAGGATTACTGCGCTACAAAGTGGATTTCCAGAGCCTTCAGTTGGATGACTTTGAGGAAGATTTTGATATTGATGATTACTAAATTTAACTTACTGGCTTTTTACGGAATGAACACAATGATAAAATTCTTCACAAGAATATCATCCTCCAACCTTCAAACTATGAAGATATACTATATAAAAAATGCTTAAATATGTTTCATACTGAAGATATATACAATATTATTTACCCTCCATTATTACAGATTTTTTGTCTTATGTATATTATTCTTTAAGTATATATGTTATACTGTGTTTATTGTAAATTACCTTCAAATAAAGACATTCTGAGATCACCCGGTTTCACATTATATCAAATCTTTGATTGCAATAAAAATGGATTTCTTATATTAATCATTTGTCGTTAGAGGATGTACGACTACAATTTATTCTTAAAATCTTTAAAGCGGACAACATTAGCATCAAAATTAAATTCTACACATAAATGGTACGCATTATGGATTTAATCAATTTTCTAACTCATAGGCATCATCTTCTTACAAGTAGTTATTTTCTAGAATCGAAAAAACTGGTGAAGCTTTCAGCATAATCAGCCATCCAAGCAACGTTTGAACGGACTGCAGTCAGTGCTGCATCAATTGTTCTCTGTACTCCAGCTTCATCCTGAATCACTTCAGTTATTTCTTCTTTGATTTGTTCCAGCTATTCATTACCAGTGCACAATGGAGTGATATTTAAAATTATAAGCTAGTTTTTTTCTAAAGTTAACAAACTTACCGTTCCAAGCTCTGCATTAGTGCTGGCATAAGACGATACTGTGGAATAAACTGATCCAATTGAAGTTGAGGATCCAAAGTGATTTTTTATTTTAGCAGCATTTTCGCGAATGAATCTCAAAACAGCAGATCTTCCTACAGGTGTCATCGTAAGTCTCTGAAGAATCGTAGAACCATGACTTGTACTTTTAAAATACCCTGGAGTCACAGATCCTTCCAAAAGTCTTGTGTAAACAATTTACATCGGATCAATATTATGTTGTAAACTACAATTTGCCATTTTATCACATGCATTTTAAGGTACTCACTCGCTAATAGTTCCCAAATCCGTTGAGCAACCCAGACCATTAAGCAACCGCGAACTCTGCAAAGTTGAAGTGGTGGAGTCATTGTACCGTTCCTTGACGAACTGGAAAGTATCATCATTTCCTCTTGCTACAGCAGCACAATAAACGATTTGCTGAATATCACGGGGTATTCTGAGAGAAAGATTAAATTGGACAGTTTAGTTTGTACCTGTGACCCTGATGTGATGATTTTACATTCGACCGAATATTTCAAAATTAAAAATATTTTTACTTGTTCTCATTGGCAGCCTTCCATTCATTTACATGATTTAGGGCAAAATTTTGACATTCCTCGTCTTCCAACGCACAAGCCCAGTCCAAAAATTGTTGGTGTCGAAGAACAGGCATTCCTGCTCTATCATTAAAACTGGCACTAACGCCTCCCGTGGCACTTAATGCTTGTTTAATTCGAGGAAGAAGATAATTCTATAACATCATATTAAAAAGGCATTTAATTTACCATTCTAAAACGTTTCGTTTCCTCGGGGAGGACGACAACGGCTACTTGCGACAAAGTCTACACGTCAAACTCGTTACGACAAAGGCGTCAGCGATAAAGTCGTTGGCGTCAAAGTCGTCAGCGATAAACGCTACGACGACGAATGATACTAGTGCGACAAATGATACTTCCCAAAGTTCTT
>JAQIWN010004409.1:0-11281 GCA_034699025.1 Entomobrya cf. arborea Gr-Col-00668 | reverse complement strand
ATGCATTAATGCATGTACTTTTACCCTATCCTTTCCATGTCATGCCTCCATTGGCTTTGCTCCCATACTCATCCATACCGTTGCATTTATTCCAAATTCCAATTCAGCTTACTGTATCGTATTCTTTGTTTGGCAGATACCTGAAACGTCAGTTTAGTTTTTTTTATCTTCTTCTTCAAAGAGCATTACTCGGCTTCCTTTTCCACGACGAATCAAATGACTTGTTTCATCCTCCATCTTTTGCCAAGCCGTCGCCTAGTTCTCTAAATAAAGCTTAGCTTGTGTTTCTTGTGCGGTATCCCGTAAATCAAGTTGACTTGACTTGCTTTTAGTGTTGCTGGATCCAGCGGATTTTAAGGAGCTGAGCGTCTCAAAAAAGCGTTTTCAAAGCTTCGACAAACAATTTAAATATTATTCTACTACCAGAAAATTGAAATATTTGTAGTTTCTAAAGTGCAAAGTAATTTGATTAATTGGAATTTTGTGTAAAACGCAATAAAAATGGGCGACAGCCGTAAGTTTTGTTCATTTTTACTTCGACGTATTTTAGTGATAAACTGTTATCTAGTCAACTTTATCTCCCTCATTTATCACTTTAAGTTGATTTGAGGTTAAAGTTTGTAAATTTTTACTTGAAATGTTGTGTATATACTAATAGTTTTTGCTTTTTAACCTTAGAATATGCAGCCGGTTACGGTCAAGCCGCTGGTGGTTATGGGGGTTACGGTGGAGGGCCAATATCTGCCCCAGGAGGTTATGGAAATAGTGCTCCCCCACCGCCTGTTGGAGGAGGATACGATCAAAGTGGAGGTTATGGAGGAGCTGTAGGTGGACCACCAAGTGGAGCGTCTTCTGGAGCTTGGGGAGGTTACGGTAACACTGGTACTTATGATAACGCCCCTCCTGCTCCACCACCAGCACCCACTGGTGGACGGGATGGTTTTGGAGGTGGCGCAGCCGGAAATGCCTCTGGATATGGTGGTTATGGAGGTTAGAGAACTTTAACGATTAACGATTTAATATAGTTGAAAACTTAGATTTTAGTTGTTCAATTATCATATTTCTATTTCTGAATTTATATAAGGTGGATACGGTGGTGGATATGGGCAGCAGGGAGGAGGACAAGGGCCAGCTGGCGGGGGCTACGGGGATTACAACTCTGGAGGAGGTAGTTATGGAGCTGGTGGACCATCAGGGGGTAATAATTACTCTAGTGGTGGCGCCGGGGGTTACGGAGGTCCAGGTGGTGGTTCTGGTGGAGGATATCAGCAGCAAGGATACGGAGGTTTGTGTTTTTTGTGAATATCATGATTAGATTTATATATTTTATATTGTGTGTACAGATTTTAACTCCAATTATTAATTATCGTTTTATTAGGTGGAGGCTATGGTGGCGGAGGCGGTGGACGTGGAGGAGGATATAAGTAAGTGTACCTTTAAATCATTTCTATGCTTTGTCAACTATCCCAGTGCGTATTTTTTTGATTGATAAATTGATACAGTCAATAGTAGTAATAGACTCGTTGAGGGACATATTGAAACTTAGTACAAGTACGTCAATTACAATAAACTAAATGAAAATATTTTGGTCGGGAGAGGTGTAGTGGGGATTATGAACTGCGTTCAACAGTAAATGGGGGATATGTACAAAATCATTTTATTTTCGAGAGTGTAGTACGAAGTACTATTTATGAATAGAAGTACCAAGTACTGTTTGTGTGTAGAATAATTTTTGGGGATGAGTAACTTTTACCAATATTTGGGTACTGGTGGGTGGTACAATATATTGTAAAATGTAATATACTACTAGTTATTTTAGAAGTGTACTTTCTAGTTTTGAAATCGAAGAATTAGGGGAAGAATTAAGTACTCTTGAACGTGCTGAGGTGAAAGAATGATATAAGGGAGAATACTTATCAGAGCTTTTTGTTTTATTTTGTTACAAGGTAATTTACCTGAAGATACTCACGTCAGTTTTATTAGTAGTGGAAAGAGGAAAATAAAATATTGAGTGTGTGACTCAATATTAGGCTAGTTCAATTAGCTCTTAACTGGAAAGCACTTTAGCAATATAGGATAGTTTTTGTCTTTTTTAAGCAATATTTTCACTGACAAATTGGTTAGCTGTTCCCAGTGGTTGTCGGAGCTCAATTTTAAAGTACTAGTACTGGTTAAACAGCCTGTTGTACTACTGCTGGAAAGGCAGAAAATTTTTAAACGTGGTAAAATGACGTATAATACTTAAATCCCCTCATAAATGTTGCACTTTACTAGGTTGAAAAAGTAGACGTTACTAATACCGTAATACCTACTTCAAATGTTTGATTTACAATTCAAGTTTTAACTAATGACAAATTGCACAAGTTGAAAAAATATATTTATATTATGTAAAATGGTCATTCGTGAGAAAATGGTTGTCTAATGAATTTGGTAAAAGGTTGTTTTTATCGTCACAGGTTTATAAGCTTGCAGTTAAATATGACGCTAACATGGTATGGTACCAATAACGTCAAGGAAGAGTGCTGGGTCCCAAAAGCAAAATTAATTATGTTTTTGTACACTAAATTGGTCATACGACTGCTACTACTGTCGTGTGAAGTGCGTATTTGCTGCCATCGATTTCCGTTTTTCTTTCTTATCAGTTGATAACTTTTTCATTTATGTTTGTGAATATAAATTCCTTCTCGATGGATATTATCTTAAATTGGTCAACAAGATTAGATTTTCTCAATTAATATTACTAAACATTCTTTTCGAAATAACTGAAGACTCTTTTTAATTTAAAATGTTCGATTTCCTATGAATGTGTACTCACAAGGTGTGCTTAACGAAATAAGTGACCTACGCACTTCCTTTTTTGTATACTAATTGTGGTTTGTGGTACGTTCGTATGATGATGGTTGGTGCTCTTTGATGATTACAATCGAGGCGTGTGAAGTAGCGTATCTTCTCTAGCAGGAATGATGGGTTGATGAGAAGTGGTGTATTGTGATATCGTCGATGGCGTGCGTAAATACTCTCTGGGATGGATAATCAAGAAACAAAATAACTCATCATTTGTGTCTATCTCTATTTTAGCTCCGGGTCTAAACAAGGGTCGTACCCTTCCAAAGGTAACCGTTGTTGACAAACAGTAACTTCTGTCTACCACAAAAATATATGTTTTATGATGTAGTCGTTATTGGTATTGTTGGTGGAATGAATGATGGTGCACAAACTATGAGTTTGTAAAAAGACATGACTGTACAATGTACAATTGGTTTTCCGCATGTAAAGCTGATGAAACGAGGTGTCATACAACTTATACTGGTGAACTTCATAATTATCTTTCTATGTCTATAGTCTATAAGCTGCGCTGACAAAATTGAATCCTTTTATTTTAACTTGGTCGTGGTTCATAACTAATATGATCATTAAATTCCCTGAATTCTTGACTGAAATTAGATATATCACTCAAAATTGACTATTATACGACTTGATCGACAACTTATAAATGCATACACTCAACTTGTTGACGGATGACGAACTCAGGCGTGTATCATAATTTCCTGATATTAAATATGTACAAGCTGTAAGCAATGATAAAACGAAATTCATTACATCATAGATCCGTAGTGGTAAAAAAATTATAATTAAGAAAAGATTCAGTTTGGGCTTCATAAATCTAATATTAGAAGTATCGATGTTTTAAAATGACTTACTTTTAACTTTGATAGAGCAAAAAATCTGCTAAGCATGTGTGAAACGTTAATGGAGAATTTATATGAACAAAGGAGCAAGCTTGGTGACAGCAAGAATAAGTCATACGATCGTTTGTTTACGTGGTTTGGGTCTGAATTAACAGTAAACGAAATTTTGGGTTTTATAGGCAGGATGAAAATAGTAAAGGTAAAAGTTGTATTTAAGAAACCCTCGCTTCTTGGTATGAAAGGTTTGTAAATGGTAGTATTTTCATTGATTTACCCAGAAATAGAAGCGTGTGAACTACTTAAAGTTGAGAAAATAATTCAAAGTTTGCACCGACGTTTGTAAACATGAGTCATGTTCATCTGCACTTAAATTTTAAAAGGTAGTAAATGTTGCATGTACAATGTACGACGAAGAGTGTTTGAAGTGACTACTGGCTATTATGAAATAACTCTTGCAAACGAACCCTTCGTGGTATGGTTCGGGACACGTATTCACTCAGCGACAAACCGTTTGACAGAAAAGAAAGAAGTAGGGCTATCATTTCACATGTACAATCTCTCATAAGTGTAAAATTGTAATCTGAGTCATTCATGAAAACTGTCGCTTAATGTCATACCTCGCTTCAAGAAACCAACAAAGACTCATTTTTCTTCATAAAACAGCTTAAATTTATATTTTAAGTTACATCAGTATATTTAATTTAAATTATAATGTATTTTATTAGGAGGATATGGGAGTAGTGGCGGAGGTTACGAGTCCGAAGGAAACTGTGTCTTTGTTGCCGGCCTTGGTCCAAATACAACCGAGCAGGAAATAGCTGAGTACTTTGGCTCCATCGGCATTGTTAAGGTACTTCAATTTATTACAATTTCTGTAAAACGATAAAATCTTGTAGTGCAGTGAGTCATAGTAGTGAATGTAGAAGTTGTTAGGTGTTTTAAATTTAAAATTTTAACCTATGAATGGACTAGATTGACAAAAGGACTGGAAAGCCAAAAATTTGGATGTACAAGGACAAGGTAACCGGAAAGCCCAAGGGAGAATGTACTGTAACGTATGATGATCCTGACGCTGCTAGATCAGCTATTACTTGGTTTAACGGTGAGATTCCAACGAGTTAATTATTCTAAGTGTTTCACAAGCATTAGCATATGATTGATTTGCTTGTGATATTTTCTTGTTACATTATAACTTCATTATCTTGGCTGGTTACATTTTCAGGAAAGGACTTTCAAGGACAACTCTTGAGCGTGTCAATGGCCACTCGAGGCGGAAGCACCTACAGTGACAATTCAGGAGGTGGAGGCGGGAGAGGAAGCTACGGTGGTGATTCCGATGGTGGTGGTAGAGGCAGTCGCGGTGGTTTCCGCGGCGGAAGAGGGGGTGACAGAGGTAGTTTCGGTAGCCGCGGAGGTGGTGGCAGTGACAGTGGAGCTCCAAAACGTAAGTGCTTGTTTTGAATAATCTGCGATGAAAAGTCTTAGTTCGTGGCACTAAATGCCTGGATAAATTCATTACTTATTTTTATGATAAAATATTTTTTATTTGGCATGTAGCATTTAGTCGAGAAGGAGATTGGACGTGCCCTGACACCGGTTGCGGTAACACCAATTTTAGTTGGAGAACTGAATGTAATCGATGTGGAGTTTCACGCCCAGGTATGTATTTAGTTTCTCTATATGATCATGTGGTAGTGAATGTGAATATCAGTAGCGTTTATGAGAAAAACTAATCAATTGATTTCGTTTTATAGAGGGTGTCGGTGGTGGCGGCGGCGGATCTTCCTTCGGGAATGGTAATAGCGACCGGGGTGGACCACCAAGAGGTCGAGGAGGCTTCGGAGGTATTTAAACTTCACAGTTATTCTTCTTCCTTTAGCTGTTACTGCTTTTACCGTACTTAATCGGTTCTTCGGTTTCTATTACAGACAGGGGTGGCCGAGGTGGTATGAGAGGAGGTATGGAACTTATTTTTTTAAGTATCCTTTAATCTGAATACGACTAATTATTGAGATTTTTCACTTGGTCTGTATCCGGTATTAAAATTTTGCCAATTTTTCGTCAGAAAACTCAGATATCTCATTGCCCCTGTGTGTGAGAATGGTTCCTTGATCTGTAAAAAGGAGTTGAAGATTTTGATAGTATATTTTCTTCGAACTTTTGCTAGAAAAATGATACGAAATGCGCGTAACCTCTAATTTAGTTTTGAGTCCGACACCGTATCATTTCAACGCTAAGGTTTTCAATTTGAAATTAACTTTCGAAATCTCTAGCTCCTTTTTCAACAACACGGAGTTGTATTTTCTACGATATTGAATATGAATACAATATAGGGATTTTATTTTATGTTTAGGTGATCGAGGCGGAAGCGGATTCCGAGGAAGAGGAGGCGGTGATAGAGGAGGTTTCCGTGGTGGACGCGGTGGTGGTGATAGGGGTGGTCGTGGTCGTGGGGGTGGCGGTCCAATGAGAGGAGGAGATGGAATGTATGCACCCAGTTCTTTTATCTTTTAATGTTATGCTGATATGTTGGAATGCGAAAATCAATTTAAATGTTTGTTATTTCAAGGAAAAGGGACCGACCAAGGCCATACTAAATATAGAAGGGCATAAAACACAATATTGAAGTTGTAAGGGCAGAGGCTTGACCTGGACGAAAACTTAATGTTAGTGAATTTTAACAGTGAACCCTTCCACGTTAAACACAAGATAAATGTTACTATTTATTAAGTAAGGGAATTTATAATATCTCATCGATTCCATTTAAGTGTTAATTTTATTTCCTTAACTTTTTATTATTCAACTACGTTAAAATATCTGTTAGGATTAACTTGTGCCCCCCGAGTTTAGTGGTGGAAATAAATATAAGCGGTATTTGTAATTTAGTATGTATTGTAATAATTTGCTTTTGTATTGTGATTGCGAGATAGTTTGCAGTTAGTAGCAAAGAGTATTTCTTCTTCTCATTCAGTATAATAAATATGATATAAAGTCGACATAATTGAATTTCTTATTTTCATGATTAACTTCGAAAGGAATTTTGCAACCAGCATGAGTAGAAATGAACTGACTCGTTATTTCCAGAACATTCTTTCTTAACAATGACGTTTTCATACTTATATTTAATTTTTATTTATTCACTTCGTTGTTAGTACACACATGGTTTTGTCTTAAGACTAACATATTATACTTATGATTTGCACGACGTAATTAACCTATACGAAGTTTGCCACAGCATTGATGAATGATTACTCAAAGTATCAAAGGAAGTATAAGTTCACAGACCAAACAGGCCGTTTACAAGACTAAAATTAACCTAGTATTCTGCTTAACTTTAAGCAATGCACATAATTATTAGTAAATTCTTGTTAATTGCGTGTAATTGTTTCTATCAAACATGCTCTGAAGCTATTCAAAATATACATCTCGTTGTGTCATTCAAAACTTCTATTCAATTCAATTTCTTTCATTACACTATACATAAATAACATTTTACACAAACGTTTGCTTGCATTAAGATACCTTTGTTTTATAAAATACAAACTAGATTACTGTATAAAAACTTTGAAACATTTATTGCCACGTATATAGATTCGCATTTTAGTGGATTACTATATATATATATAACTTACAATTACTATTTATTATACTTCAGTTTTTTATTAGACATTAAAAACTCAATGAGGGAAGACAAAGATTACGTATTTGGCATAATGTTTTCCTGGCACTGAGAATTCGTAAATTTTTCAACACTGCGTTTAGCCTGGCGAAGAATTGTGTGCGTCTTGTGGAGTTGTCTGCATATTGCTTTCTCCACCTGCTCCTTTTCTTTCGTTGTTGAATTGAGTTTTTCAAGGGTAATATCAAGGGCCTACATATAAAGAAAGAAATTACGCATTAAGCAATTTGGTACTTTACTTAATTTAACCCATAAATGAATTAACTCATGATTAATCATACCTGTCTCGTTTGCTTGAGTTTTAAAGCTAATTCTCGATTCGTTGTCCTGAGTATGCGGTTTTCTTCCTTACAATTGTTGGCGTTACTATCATCTGAATTTGCAGCACCGTCATGTCCAGAGTCTATACCGAGATCGGGGCTCGTTGAATCTGATGGTCGAGTGGAGTCCTGTAAAAAGGGAATATTATTTTTTAAACTTACAAGAAAGTTGCCACTTTACCACTTATAGGTTTTCACTGCTGTAACGTATAACACTTACAACAATGGCGCTTCCAGCTGAAGCTTTTGAAGATTTCTGATAAGAACCTCTCAGTGTCTTCAGTTCGCCGACCATTTTCGCATGTTCAACATGAAGATTGCGTAGAGCCTCTTCAGTCACGGTGAGACGTTTTACGAGTTGCCTGTTTTCTTCTTTCATTTTGCTGGTACCTAAGTCGGCATTGCCGTATCTGCTAACGTGATTGGTCATTTTAAGAATATTCATACTGGACTCCAGTGTTCTCACTTGAGACTGCAGGTCATCTTTTTCTTGTCCTAGCTGGACATTGATTCTTTCGAGAATGCTGATATCATGTTTTAACTTATTGATGTACGCATTTGCAGACTCTAACGAATTTTTGAGTGATGGTTCTAACAGATCACACTGCACCCCACCTGACTTTAACCTGATCCTCTCTAATGGCGAACAGGAACTGGAGTACGAACGTGCGGCTACTGTAGAACAATGTGGTTGTTGGAAATGATGCAGAGGAGCTGAAATGAAAAAAAAAAATGTTAAAAATGAAGATGAAACATTATCAATCAGTAATAAATACAAGATGGATTTTAAACGTGATTAGTGATTGATTACCTCTTTGATACTCCTTTGCATACACGTTACCGAAAGATTTCAAATGGCTCTCAGTAATGGAATCCTAAAAATATCAAACATAAGGATTTAAAAAATGTAAAAAATATTTCAGAGCACATACATATACGTTAATTTATACAGCGTTATTCAAGTAATGAAAATAATACCTTTTCAAACATTTTGTCCAAGTTTTCACTGAATAGCCGCGCTTGTTCAACTGATTTAACTAGGTTTTCACGATTTTCGTCAGTGAATCCAGTTAGATTAACTACCTTTTTAGATTCCAAGCAAAGCAAGGCTTCCACAAAATCAGTAAGTTCTTTCATCCTTGACTGTAATAATCCTACCAACTGCTGGATGGCTGAAAGTTTGTCCTGTGCAAGAGAAGTTAAAGAAAATGATAAACAATTACAATCAGTGATGGTATACAATTTGCAGAGAATACTTTAAAAATGACCAAGCCAAACATTTATGTTAAAATCGCGATGTTAACAATGAAGTACACGTGCATACTAATTAAGATGTACAATGGAAAATGCATGCACGTGCAAGGATGAACTATCCCTTTTTTGAATGCTTACCAAGCAGAAATTATTTGGTGTAGGCTTCAGTTATAGGTAATGTTGTTAATCAAAAAACATTAATTCGAAGCTACTTGAAAGCAAATATCTAATTAGTAAATCACTTAATACTGCATGAAATACGAATGTTAAACCTATTAGTTCAATATTTACAAAATATGTACATGACATTCTAAAGTTATGTTAATAATTAATTACGTTAAATAAATATTGAAATACATAGCTGAATGTTTAAAACTTGAGCTAAGCTAGAGTAATACAACTAGCCATAACTTAATGACTCACAGCGTTGGGGTTAAGAGCAATTCTATCGAGATTTTCTTTGGTTTTATCAGCTAGCTTTCTTTGCAGTTTTAAGTTTTGTTGTTCCAACTTGTGACATTTGGCACCCATTTCCTATAAAGAAGAGTTTAAAATTGTAAAGTAAATTAAGAATGTTCCCATTTTCAGTTACATACTTATTAAACCTAGAAAAGTAAATTAGAGACTTATAATGTACTTACTTTAAGACAAGCTGTCATCTCCAAAATTTTATTTTCGTGACAAGCCTTCTCCGATCTTAGGTCCGATTTCAAGCTCTTTATTGTTAAATCCAAAGAGTCCAACTTGTGATTTGCTAGAAGAAGCTCATTCTCTAATCTATTAATCTCTTTGTTTCTCTCCGACAATTTGTCTTCCCATTCAGAATTTATTAAATCCACATCATCTTGCTCAAAAGCAAAACATGCTAGTTTATCCACTACTTCCTCATTGACCTTCGCAGTGCACTGCTGATTTTCAGTTAATTTTTGAATTGTTGAATTAGCTATCTCCAATTCCTGAACGATTTCCTTCTGTCTTTCTGCTAACTCTTCATTTTGATTTGTTAAGTGTGTAATCTGTTCGTTTTTGTTTTCCAAATCCTCCTCATACACTCGCACCTTTTCTTCCAGTTCATTTCTGTCAGATTTCACCCTATCCAGTTCACTGTTCAAGGATTCCAGGGTCAAGCCAGGTGTAATAGATAAGGATGACTGTGCCGTGGAATGTGAGGGAAACACGTTTCCAATGTTAGCACCACCCGCTTGATTTTGAAGCTGTGGTAAATGCGAATATAATACTAAAACAGAAAAAGAAAAGAACAACCCATAATTAGTTTCAGACAGTAAATAGTAGCATGAATATCATTTTGTAAAAAAGTCACATAAGCCCGCAAGTTGTACCTGCTAAATCCGATGAGCTCGTCTTCACCCCACATTTTTGTTCATTTAAATATATTCTAACACGAAGTTGGAAATTCTCCTGTTGAAGCTTCTTAATTTTCTCAGAATAGTCTTTAAGAGTGGGACATCTTTTGGATCCCGGGGACGCCACCACCCCAAGGTCTAAACTATCTTCATCATAATTTTGATTAAACTGATCGAGTACAGACGGCGACATTGGTCGTGCCGACATGGGGGACACGGGGGTTGTACAGGACGGAGACTCCGACATTTTAAAAGTCTTTGCTTATACTTATTTACGAAATACACAAGGCACTGAGTTGCTCTCTACAAAAACCGTTACTTTTAAATATATACATCACACAACATAGTTACCCCATTTGAACAATCACAGGTATTTCTAATTAATATTTTTTAATCTGACATTTTAACTAAAAATATTCACCAATCAATACATTCAAACCACTTAAAAAATTACTGCTTAACCAGAGTACACAGGAAAAAGTAACCATGTAACAATAGACCTTCAAAAAGGACAACTTCCGTTTCAGACTTTCGACAAGCTCATAAGAGTGTAGCGTACCGTGTGTACCTGTTTCCTGCTTCCAAAAATACAACAAAATGTAACTTTTTTAAAAGGCAATGCACAATGCACAGATGTGAAAAATATTATTATGACGACTGTGTATTTAGCTACATGATCAGGCTACATTGTATGAAAAGGCGAGATTTTTTTCTCTTATCCACTCCACTCAAAAAGGCCTATATTTCCATAACTCACATATCATTCCATCTTCTATTTCCGTCTTATAAAATAAAAACATAAACAAGACAAGTATCGCACCAAACACCAAACTAAACCAAATGGCTGTGCTTCTGATAACGACAAAAAAATGTTGAAACGAACGACGAAGATGTGATCAGAAACAGAAGGAAGGGTTGAAGTTGAAGATGTTGAAATTGAAACCTAAGCTATTGAACAACACTGTACTGTTGCTT
>JAQIWN010004408.1:0-11282 GCA_034699025.1 Entomobrya cf. arborea Gr-Col-00668 | reverse complement strand
AAATAAACAGTGACCACGCAAAATTTCATAATGCCCCAGTTCACTATGTAGTCAGCACTATACTCTCTAGTCCAGTTCACAAATAATTTAGTAATTTCGCTCGAAACAATAAAAACTTATAATTTTTCGTAAAAGTTTCCACCTTATTTCCACATTTCTCAAATATTACCATATTGACCATTCTATACGTCCATTTGAGCTTGAACAATTTTCAATTCCGATCCTGAATTTAAATATCCCTGTATTTTTAACTCTTCAGGATAGGAGTAGATGCATAATGTCCAAATTGAATTGAACTTCTAATTCTAAAATTTTAAGTTCTGGTTAAGCTACGCGATATGCACATGGAATTGTATTTAAAAAAAATTGTCCACTCTTCCCATTCCAATTAGTTTCTAATTGCCAAATAAAACGTAAAAGCTAAATCATTTTATGAGCAGTAATTTCAACAATTTTGCATTAATTCGATTGTTGAATAACTTTTAATGCAATAATATTCTTTCATTTGTTTGCGGTTTACATTGCTTATGATGCAATGAGGCTGTGAACATTAAATTGTGATAATGATTATGCGATAATCCTGTTATCTTCTGTTCTGACTGCATGAGTCTGAAAATGTGGATCTTCACATTGAAAAAAATATAGCATCATGATGACATAGTGGTTTGCTTATTGTTGGTATTATATTGCACATACCATTATAGCATCACTGATCCATAAGTGTTGCTTCTTTTTATGAAGAAGAGCTCTTGTAGAATTGAACACAAAAATACTCACAAACGTTCTATACTATACATCAAAAAACCCTGTGTTGAATGTGTTGGCAGATAGAAAAAACAGAAAAGAGATGGGTCACACATGTTTGCACATATGACAAAAGCTTATATTGTGTGCTTTGATTGAGAAAGTTAGCAAAAGGAATTTTCTAGGACGAGTATGTTTTTTGTGTATTTTTTGCACATATAGATTCACAACTTTCTAGCTTGTCAAGGGCCAGTGCAATATTCGTCATTTATAAGCTAGTGCGCTGCGCATAGAATTGCGAAAATACTGACGAATTCCCTATTATTTTTATTACTCAGTAAAAATACAATTACTGGTTAATTTTGTGATGCATAAAATACGCACATTATTCCGGACAACTGCGGTTAGTTATTTGTGATACCGTAGCAAATGTCCTTATAATGGTTCGAAAGACACGCTCAGCAACATTTAACTTGTACTCAGCTAAAGATAGCAGTACTAACACAATGTCCTCTTCAGCAGGCCAATTGCCTTCTAACTCGCCCTCAACAGGACGGGTTCGAAAACGACGGAGTTATCATAGAGGTTGTGGCATTTACAAACTTCAATAAATAAATCCCATTATTATCAATAGCCATTTAATTCATGTTAAAGATAATTATATAGCTAAGTGAATATATTTCTACTAATGATTTTTTCATGATCTTAATACAGGTGGCAGTTTGGAGAAAGACGAAGACACATCCACTGCATCTGACAGTATCGATCAATCTACTTTTAACATGACCACTGTGCCTTCAATTAGATCGGATGAAGATGTTCAGGATTATGCTGCCGATACGGAAACGACTTCATCTAGCTTATTCCCTCAAACGCAAATTGTCTTACGATTAAATCCGTGTATTCAGCCTGCTGCTGTGTCATGGCTTGTGAAAAAAATCACGGGAAAGAAACAAGATGGTGGAGCTGAACTGCTGGTACGATGTGAACCGTATGGAGGGCGAAGGAAAGAGGTAATTTCTAAGAATAAATTTTGATATTAAGTGCGCTTTTTAAGCTGTGAGTACTAAAATGGTTGATGAAATATTTTCTGTTGTAGAGCCTGGTTCTTCACGTCACTGCATCTAAACTAAAATTTTTGGAGGTAGCGGAATATTTGGAGCTCAAGAAAACTGATGAACATGGAATACTCAGAGAATTTATTGTTGGTGACATGGACAGCTTTCTTCACGGAGATAATACGCTAGATAATTTATTAACCGCGGCAGAAAAACAAATGATAGTTCTTCAAGAGCTAGAAAATATACGTGCACAATCTGGAGAAGACTGTATTCCAGGATATCCTGGACAAGCTGTTTATAAGGGCCAGTCATTGTGTGAGTAGAGTTATGTCACGAGAATTTCTACATAAAGTACTTCAATTTTAGCTCTTTTTGTATATAGTTCGATATACTGTTTTTGTTTTAGTTAATGTGTATCTGTCGGAGAAACTAATTTCAGCTTACTACCCCCTTCACGATCAAGATGAGCTTAGCAAGCTGGGTGAAAAGTGGTATTGGGCATTTTTTCAGAAGCAGCCATTCGGTAAAAATATTATAATTTTAAAAATTGTTCTCGGATTTCTGTTTGCACATCCCATGAGTTATTACACAACATTTTACTTTTCCATTAATTACAGAGGAAATACGCAAGTATTACGGGGAATCTATTGCACTGTACTTCTCATTTTTGGGATTTTACACAACATCACTCTTCGCTCCAGCGATATTAGGAATAATTCATCTATTTTTTCCAGCAGCAGTCTCCAATCATAGTTTAGTTTTCTTCTGCGTTTTTAATTTATTATGGGTAACAGTCTTCTTGGAAATGTGGAAACGTAAATGTTCAGAGCTCGCTTACGTGTGGGGGACGTTGAGGTAAACTTACAATTAGCTCTTTTGTAATCTTGTGATGTACACAGTTTTGTTGTGCTTATGAACATTCGGTACCTATTTAAATCGTAGAATGACCAAATGGGAGGAACCACGAGCAAATTTCAGGGGGAAAATGATCATTGATCCTGTGACTGGAAGATATCAACCGACTGCTCCTTGGATAAAAACCTGTCTTAAGGTGTGACTATTTACAATGTCATAAATGTTAAATACTTTGAACTGTATCCAATGTTGTTTGGATTAGGTTTTACTGAACTATGTTGAAATTAATCTATTTGTAGATTTATGGTGTGTCCTTCCCTGTTGTTATACTGTGCCTTATGGGTGCCTTTTATGTCATGTTGTGTTCATTCTGGGCTGAAGAAATGCTATTGGAATCAAAGAAAGTTCACGGTTCCGAGATGGCTGGATACCTAATATTTCTTCCAAGTATTGTTTATGCAGTCCTAGTGTATGTCATGAACTTTTATTACAGGAAGCTTGCTGAAATCCTTACCGAATGGGGTAATGTGATTCTCTATGTATATCTTTTATAAAGTAGTTATAGTTTAGTAAGTGTAGTATGAAGTATTATAGAAATGGTAATTCTTATTTTCGTAGAAAATCATCGGACACAGTCTCAATTTGAACGTCATCGTGTTATGAAATTAGTTTTGTTCGAATTTGTGAATAATTTTATGTCACTTTTTTATATTGCCTTTTATCTCCAGGACCTGGAAATGCTAAAATATGTAAGAAGTATTTAATTTCTAGTTAACTTCCATCATTTATCGTCTAAAAGTAAAAGTATTCATGTTTTTTACGATTTCGTATTTACGATTTGCAGCAAGTTTTCGTGATGCTAATAATCTTGCAAGGTATAAATCATTTTCAAGAAGCTATACTTCCGCTGGTGATAAGAAAAGCATGTTGTGTGGTAAGCTATTTAAGTTTTATTACGTTTAGTTATTAGGGTTTATTGGTGAGTACGAATTATAAATTTGTCTTTCAGGGAAAAGATTTTATTGCAAACTCGTCCATGTCCTCATTATTTACACCTGATGAGGGAGAAAATGCCACTTCAAAGGACAGTAGCAATACGTCTACACCATCCGATAGTATATGGAGTCCAAAGTCCCTTGGTCTGCAATCACTGGATGCATCAGACCCTCGAGTTGAACTAAGTCAAGTTGAAGGAGCTATGGATCCATATCTTGTAATTACAGTATGAATTCAATAGCTCAATATATTGCATGAACTATATTTTGACCAGAAACTAATTTTTTGTTACAGGGAACATTCGATGATTATCTGGAGATGTTTATACAGTTTGGATATGTTTTCTTGTTCTCATCAGTGTACCCCTTAGCCGCATTTTGGGCGATTTTGAATAACGTTCTTGAAATAAGGGCAGATGCATTTAAGTTATGTAAAGTGTTGCAAAGACCTATGGCTCGCCGAGTAAAAGATATTGGTGCATGGCAAATAGCATTCGAAGCAATGGGAGCTATAGCTATTATGACCAACTGTGCATTACTCTGTCTTTCGGATGACCTTCGATCATTGGCTCCAACAATGAGTTCCGCTGAATGGTTTATGTTATTCGTACTTATCGAACATATTCTAATAGCATGTACGCTTGCACTTCGTCAGTTGATACCTGATATGCCTACTTGGGTCAAAATGGCAATGGCTAAATTAGAATACCAGTCTAGACAAGCGTTGAAAAATGAGGTATGTGGCAATACGAAACTTGTATTTTTTAAATTGTACGAGTAGTAGGTGTATGCTAATAAATTATGTTTTCAATGAATTTACAGCAAGCATTTAAATCTAGAAGACAGCTCACGCGTCGATTTAAAACTATTCATGGGCCACGCTCTAAAGCAGCAGATATGGGATCACATCACACAGGGAGCTCATCCAGTTCACCCGTCAGTACCACAAGGAAAAGATTACCCATTCCCCAAATGCATATGTAAATTTAAGTTAGTTTTCAGAGTGCCTTTTATTTAAGTATTGAACTTTTTATGATTTATTGTAAAATTCTAATGACTGACTGGTGCTACTCGATATTCAATCTAGTCCAAAAAAACGAAGAAGTTCAAGGGTAAAAAATTCGTTGTTTTTATCTATTTATATTATTACACATATATTTTAAACATTTTAGCCTTAACTTACTGCCAACAGTGCCAAATAAACAACACAATCGATTAAAATTTTACATGCTTTGTTTTTCTTCCATCGATAATCATTTCTTTCTTTCATATTTGCCATAATTATATGTATTTTCGAAAGTCTCCATAAAGCACGAGCATCTTTTACATCATTTACAATGCATTTTAACATGAGTCAATCAAGACTAATTGCTTTACTCGTTAATTTTTCTTGATAAACTTACTACGTGAGTAATGAGTGTTACTGACTCATTCGTCGTTCCTTATTATATCAAATACAACAAGCCAATAATAATACAATACCAATACAGGCTTCATTGATGAGATAAAATGCTATGAAATTCAAAAATTACATGCACAGCGGATATCTCTACAACATAGCAAGCTGGTAGAATATTCTTAGATTTTGATGGATCCAACTTCTCTGCAACACAATAAACTGGATCAGTGAAGTCTGTCGCTCCAATCCAATAGGTTCATGATAATCTGCACAATCTCCAAACGTTGAACGATTCCGAATTCCAGAGGCATTTTGTGGCAGAGGGTATTGCCATTGCATACCTAGTAAACTGCATTATATGCATTTAAACTCAATGAAGTTTCAAAAGACAGGGGAACTAACAATTATAGAAGCCATTGCTCTAAAAAACATGTATAATGCGAATAGCTCCATTTAAAACAAAGATATTTATGCAAACGAAGAAAGACGTAGTCCATCCTGTATGTTTCTAAATACAATGTACTTGTACTGTTTTAATTCAAACTATATAGCCTTGCCGATTGGTTTACCACATTGATGTATGCATATTTTTAAAATTCATACAAGCGGAACAAATGAATGAGCAAGCTCATAAATTGGTATTCGTGGACCGTGCACAGTATCACTGGAATTTTTGGTGACAAATAACGCATGTACGTATATTTTTGTATGCGTATAGCTTATTGACGTGCATTGAAATCAAAAGATCCATCTAATTTTAGTTAAACTTTGCCAGCTAAATAGTTAGAGTCTCTCTCATTGTGGCCCAGTCTTGAGACGTTTTATTTATTTGGATCATAAAATAAAATTAGTGCAACAGTTTTTAATTACTACTCTAAATCAAAAATGGGTTGGCGACCATTTCTCACTTTAAGTATTTTAGCTATCATAACTTGGCAGCTAGTTGAAGGTTTTAATTTAAGGGATAATGAGGATAAAAAGAGTAACAGTACAGCGGCAAATAATGCCACCGACGTTGACAATTTAGACGATAGGCTAAATCTTAATTTTAATATGGCACAAGCTCAAGGAGTAGGTAAGATTCTGAATGATTGAGTATGCAAATTAACCTGAAAATTAAATGTTTGCTCATCTAATTGCCCTTAATTGCATTAAATTCGTAAACAAACAGGCAGATACGGTGGCCACAGCCAATCTAACTCTCTCTCATATGGCGTCAATGCTGGTATAAGGGGCCCTGGTGGACAGTATCAAAATTTATTTAGCAAAACCGGATCGCAATCAAATGGATTCTCTAGTGGGCCTGGAGCCCCACTGACTTTTGCCAATACCGGATCTAGAGTTCGACCAGGTAATCAAACCATGTTATTAAAAGAGTAATTGATATAAAATGGGGTAATGCGAGATTTTAGATTTTGAGAATAATTTAGTCTAACAATCCTCAATCTATAAAAAAATGTTGATCTTGCTATTAGAAATCTAGTTTTTATGAAATAATTAAAATCATATGCAATTTAAGGTTTTAGAAGGTCGGCAGTTCACAGTTGATTGGCTAGAATTGATTATTTAAGTACTTTGTTTTTTAAGGTCATGCTGGTGGAAATGCTGCAGCAGGTATAATTGGAGGAAGAGGGTCGTCCTATGCTACAAGCCAAAACCAAAACATCGCAATTCCTTTGGATAACCGAGGGACTGTTCTCTTCTCAAATCTACAGGAAAGGAATGCTACAAAACCTGAAAAGACTGTCGACTCCAATCCTGGCAAAGAAGAGCCTGCCGTTCTTGTATTTTCGTAAATTCTAACATAATCTGGACCATTTTATTACAATATAAATTTAATTTGTACTCATTTTATTTAAAAAGCTTGTTATACTGTTTTCTCTGAAATATTGAAGTTTATAATTTACATTAATTCTGACAATTTTACAATCTTTATGATATTCATACGTTCATGCCTTCATTTGATATATATTTTTATTTTCTAAAGCAGGATAATTCTTTCAGTGTTTGCTAAAAGTATTGTTGATTTTTTTTTCATTAATGAATAAACATGATACCTAATCGTATCAGCAGAAGAAATCCATTTACTCAAATAGTAGTTTTGCAATTAGAACTCAGCACTTCATTGACACCCTCATTAAATTGAATGAATCTTGTGAACTAAAAAAATTGCATATTAAAATCTAAATAGTAAAAGTACGACAAGGAATGTGCATATTGTTTCGTTTTTTATGACTGGCTCGCGACCGCGACTGTTAAAAGTTAAATGCATCACATGTAAATGGGGGTAGTTAAAATATCTGTGCCATTAGGCGAAGATCACTTGCATTTTACAGACTCTGCCACGCACATAAAAAATAGTCAGTTAAAACTACTGGTTCGTTGAAAAAAATCGTATAAGGTCGGTAAAAAAGATAACGACAGAAAATGTTCCGCCTGGGTGATGACATAATATGATTCTGGGCATGTGCTTTGATGATTTTTTATGAATTATAGTCATATGCAGATGGTAGATAGTGATTTGATGCTACAAAGTTATTTTTATTTTAAGCTAATTTATCGCCAAAAAGACATAAAAATTGGATTATGCACCTGGTTTTTTGTTTTTGAATCGAGCTTACATGGTGGAACATTTCTCTGTGAAAATCCAAAAGAATTCTCTTTATAATCACCCAAAAAATTACAGTAAACCTTGTATATTAACACAATGAACATAATTACTTTTTCATTCTAAAACACTCGAAGCGAATATGATGGGTCGGGGTCGTAGAGTTGGAAGTTAAGTTGTTGATTTAAGATTAAACGGATCATGAGATTTCAAGTAATAGGCACATAAATGGGGTACAGGATGGAACGGCGCATGCCGGTTAAGGTTTTATCTTTAGATATTTATAGGCAAAAATATGATCCTAACCTTTGAATTTTTTAGGTAAAGTTGTATACAAATACGTACGTTTGAAATCTTACGTAACTCATTGCCGCCGTCACCGGGCTGTTTGAGGTACTAACTGGTCCACTTTTGCTCAGCATAGTGACCACGGCTATTTCAAAAGTTGTGTCGCCGGACTGTTCTTAAGATTTCGAACATATGCGTGCATATTTATGCGTCTAGTCACTGATCTAAATTACTATTAAGTATAAATTTTATAATAGGGCTTTGGGTACTTTGGGTTCCTATTTGAGACTTCCTTTTTAATTTCTTGGTGTCTTGTCGGATCGCATCGCATTGTGAAGGTAGAACATTCATACAACATGCTTTACATCATGTTATCATGTGAATTACATGATGATAAGTAATTCAACAGAACGCAATGCTCATGCATAATCACATTTATAATGCGTTTTTAGGTAAAATATAATGTTGTTCAGTATGCATTCTAAACAAGTACCTTCTTCTGATGAAATAAACTTTGTTGCATCAAAACTGTTTGATGATATTTTAAATAATTTTGTATAGAATGCTTTCATGCATGTGATAAGAATACCTTCCTCACATCACCAATTAAATGACATGTAACTTGTAATAGTTTTTATGAATTAAGTACTTCAATAATGTGCGACGTTTTGAAATTTTCTAAATCGTTTATTTTTTATCATTGCCTTACAATTTTTTGTACGTTTACAATCATCTTTTGTGTACCACGTGCCAAATATTGCACTTTTTTGTTGGTTCTACCTCACACACGTGCTCATAGTTTTTTGTTTTGTGATTATATGCTTTTATAATTCGGATTAATAATACAATAAGTTAAGGTAATATATGACAAATAATGATATGATACATGAACATGACACTGGAATTTAAAGTGTTATACCTGGAACACATGCATTGCATTGTGAACTTGCATAACAAAATGCATATTATGCAATTATTGCAAATAATTGTAAAAAGCAAGGAATCGAATGCTGCACCTTTTTTTGTGTGGGATTGAAGATTGAAATTGAAACTACGGTCACGTCTTTCGACCTTTTTCTACTCTCAATTTTCATAACAGGTACCATTTCCGTCAAGTACTATACAATTACAAAATTTGTCCGAATGCTTACCTGAAAATATAGGATAATTTCCTCATTTTCAAATTATATGAAATAGCCATTGACTGCCGACGACGCGATAATGTTAATGTTGAATGTTAATCTAAGTATGTGATGCTTATTTAGTTACAATGACTCCATTATGATAATGAGAATATAATGTCTCAGCTCAGAAAACCACTTCGTGTTTGTTGTTTGATCTGACCTTTTTTAGTGCCCGAGTGCCGAGTATCTAACTCAATCTCTTATTATTTGCAAGCTGCTACGCGAGCGAGTAAAATACTTTACAAGGCCTAATAAGGTCGTTTAAAAACAATGTATCTTGTAACAACTAACACTAGTTCTATAATTTCTTCTACCCTACATAAGTTATGAATGAGTACAAGGTATCATGGATAAAACTATCGCTGTTACTTTTCTTTTACGTTACTGTTACATACACGTTACTTTTTTATTACTTTGCTAACTAGCTTGCTTACCGGTGACGACCTATTCATTGAATTGGGTATGGGTTAGTTGAGTTTTATTCATTCACTAAAATCTTGTCCTTACTGAACAACTTTCGTCTATTTTGTTCTCGTTAAATGGACCTAATTAGCTGTGGTGGGTCACTTAAGCTTGCATGCAACGAAAATCACTGAATATGCATGATGCTTAAACGTTTAATCAGACCAATAAACTGCATGAAGTTGATAATTTTTACGATTGGTTAAATTGGTTGATACAATAAAATGATTTTAAAACAAGTATTTAGTTCATTAAACAGAAAATCTATTTCGCACATTAAGGTCATCATCCAAGTTAAGTGCACTTAAGAGCCTAAATTCCTTTAGTGTCTCGGGAAAAGGTGCCATTGTGGGACTAGGTAATAGGTCTCGTCATTTTGTTTTGACAGTTATAGCGAAACAGGATTTTTAGAGAAATAAACACTTCTACAAGTATTTGATCTTAAAATTATCTAATCATGTTTGATGATGATGTAGAAGCAGGCATCTGATTGGGTAATATTGAGTTACAAATATGTTATTATATTAATAAGTAAACAATCTCAGCATACGAAGTTTATAACGGCTTTTGAATATCTGATAGTTTAAATGTTATAGCGTGCTATACAATTTCTCAAGATTATTATTAATTCTTTGCACAACGACCGCCTCATGCTACAGATAGACAAAGGATTGAGCATCATGCGAAAATTATTCTGTTTGTAAGAATGCCGATGAGGCGATGATGCCATTTTTTTACAGCAGGTGCCCTATGAACGAAGTGTAAGTGTAATATAAATACATACATTCATTCATGACTACATTGTATTCACATTAAAAAATAATAATACACGTAAATAAATATCATTTTAGCTAGTTTGTATGGATCTATGATTGAAACTACATGATTAGACATTTTGAAACTGACAAAAAAAACGTTAGAAACTTCACTAAAATCTGAAATAAGAAGAAATAAGAAAAAACACTGTAATCAAAGCAATATAATACGTGAATACGTGATACATACGTGTACAACTAACTACGACTGAAATTGAAGCTGACGCCAACAGAAAGACAAAGTTCATCTAAGATTTAGTTATTAAATTTTCTGCGATTTTTTCCGTTACATTCATACCAAATTTTCAAAGTTATGTGGCAACTTGGCAAGGGATGAATTGTAAATTATTATTGTTCGTATAAATTCAGAGAAAGAGAAAGGGCTTTGATTTGAAATGGGATTAACTGCTCACAAATGAACAGCAAATTAATGAACTACACAAAGTAACATCTACAGTGTTGTCTTTTTATCGCCTTAGTGGAACCCATTCTCATTCTCTAAGGTCCGAATGACACCTTATTCATCAATGAACTAATTGAAGAACCATAAACAGAAAAAAATCGAATATTATATAAAAACTTTTAAGCGTTTGAGTATCAATACAAACCAAAATCTAACGTCTATACATTTTCTGACTCAAATATGTTTTGATAATCAATTTGAATTATTGTACTCCCAGAGTTCGACTGTTTTTTTTTCACTCATACTATATATTTATTCATATAAAATACATTATTAAATGCATTCACAAAATACTAACAAATTCTTAAGAACATGAAGGGAAACCCAATCATTATTTTTAGTATCGAATATAAAAAAAGCTTTCGTTATTTATTTATTTCAGCTCTGTCATCCTTTTTGTGCCTGCTC
>JAQIWN010004407.1:0-11282 GCA_034699025.1 Entomobrya cf. arborea Gr-Col-00668 | reverse complement strand
TTGCGTATGAAACTTAGTACTATGATAGATTTGTTTCCTATACATCACTACCACTAACTTTAAGCGGAATCCAAGAGAATGAGGAAATTTGGTAGTTCATGAATATGATTTTTTTAAATTGCTACTACATACTACACACCATATTTTAATCGGTAAAACTTCGATACAATAAATGACACTATATATCTACATTTTAATACAGAAGACATTTTTAATTTTCGTTCTTTCTAATGTTACATATATTTGATGGACTCGATTGGCATGACTTTTAAGTTCATAACCCCAAATTCTCAATTTAGCCCTAGGACAAGTAGTCTTACAATGGTTAACTATATTGTACAAAGGAATCTAATCATATAGTTGACACATGGTGATGAGGAGCCTTCATACTTTAATTACAGAAAGGTTTTATACATGCAGTACGCTTTCCCTTCGATGATGATGAACTCATTGATCGTCGGTCTTGACTGATTTTTGAATCAGTTTGACTATTGAAAATAACATAAAATATTACTAATACTATTTAATGAATTGATTCTAAGGAAGACGTAGCTGTTTCACTTTCACTATTCTTGCTTCGGGCTATTTTCAAAATTGAACCAATGTACGTAACCAAAATGTTACAGACCTTCCACAGATTCAGTTATAATTGAATAAAGAAATTTATTTAGCTTACCATGTTACAATTAAGTTAAAATTCTGGGAATGTAGTTGAGAATTCAGTTATTCGACACAAACAATAATGTATTCGTTTTTACCTTAGTGAAAGCATATATACTAAAACACAGCAACCCAACGCATCTCATTATTCCAAATTCCAAGTAGGCCTCATAACAAGTATGTATGTATGAATTCAAGGACAAGAAACATGAAAGAAACTTCATAGTCATGAGCAGTATGCAATATGCATAATGCGCATAATTGGTTGATTTCCTTTCCAATATCTAACAAGCATTTTGGCAAATTGACTTTGACTTGACAAATATTCCTACTTGAAGATGTTGCTAGTGCCGGTGACGACTTGACACACTCGGTTACCAACAGCAGTACAGAATGTCTCGTCTCCTAACTACCGCCGTATAAAAATCAGACATCCCATTTTTTGAGTACTTTTTAATTTCCGGCTGGTAAAAACCTTTCCACAATAAATTCACATAGCGGTACTAACTAACCATTCATAAAGATAGAAGCTGTTGTAGAATGTATGTAGAGTGTAGATACAATTTGAGAAGTTGTATTATTTTTATTTTTTATAAAGGTTTGATAATTAGTATGTCATAAAAGTAATGTACATGTGTATCTATAATACAAGGCTTCATCCACAACGGAGATCATGGTTTTTTAACAATGAACCTCTATGCATATTTTTTTGAATTCTTTAGTAAATTTGAAGATTGATTTGTCTGCAAATATAAAGTTTCTTGATACCGTTGTCACCTATTCCATGTAATCTCACACGAACGAGAGCTCTCATTGCAGGTACTCCTTTCGGAATCATGTCATAAACATAAGCTTGCACTACATTGTGGGGAGTTGGTGGACAAGTAATATTGAACTGTGTGGAGCAAACGCTGAATTCCTATTTGAATTGAGAATTAAGTATGAAACATCAATGTAAAGTGACTGTTATAAATTCAAGTTTTGTATAGTAGCAATAGTAGCAAATGATATTTGCTTGGACAAATTTGTTTCATGTTCTACTAAATCCACACATTCAATTTTCACAATTTTGCATGGACCCATCAATTGTGACGTGAGTGCATGGATTTTACCTTTATACTAAAAAGGTTTCCAACATTATGTACACATGTGAGAAATGAATAGATGTGAAATCAAACGAAAATATACAAATAAAATATAAAGAGGGTATTTAAAGCATACCGGCCAAAGCTGAGTTTCCCATCCAAATGTGGGATCAATGGAGGTAACCTGTACGGAAAGGCTTTTGGTTGGAACCTTCGTTAAAAATTGCACAGCTAGTGAGTAATTTTGATTGCGACGAACTCCACAATAGCCTTGATAAGCCTTTTCACAAGGGGGATCCAGGTAGGCTGTCGCTAATTCTGCATATTTGCGTTGTTGCGAAGAGTCGCACATTCGAATGGGCACATTTGTCGATCCGTCTCCATCTTGTGCAAATAATGAAAGAGAAGATTGCGGGAAAACGGATTTAGCATCTTTGAAATCCGCTGTAATCATAGCTGCCCTGTTTCCATTATTCTCAAACAATGACGATGAGACCAGGACGACGGGGATCGTGAGGAGAATTAAATGGAAAGGATAATATCTTCCGGCATGGCAAACCGTCATTCTGCACGTCACGTCTTTTATTATGCACTAGACTAGATACGTGTGGGTAAAAGCTGATGCCCGCAATCTGGATCTGTTGGTAGACCTGTATGATAAATTTCGTGGTGGGAGATGTGATAACAAGATTGACAATATAGCAAAAAAAATAACCCAAAAGTTCAACAGAAGAAGAATATATTGTGCTACCCAATCTGGATGTTATTTTTTAAAACAGAAATGTGACCAGTTCAGCTTTGCTTTTTAAATTAACGTTTTTATTAGTGGAATAATAAATGTGCACACAGCTTCCTTTTATAAAAAGGGCACAATTGTAGCAATAAAAGTAAAGCTGTTTTGTTTGCAAAAGAGTGCAAAAATATATAGCACGCTCTGTATAAATATAATGATAATGAATGAGTTTTGAGATACCAAGTTTCCTTCCTTTTATACAATGTTTTATGCTTCCAAACCAAATATGCATTTAATTTATTGCATCCATTAATAACTTGTGATGAGGAAAATGATAAGCAAAGGATTGTTGTGTGGTATTACAAAATTACATGTGCCAAACAAGACTTGACGCAAACTACCTTGCGCTTTTATCATTTTAGTGCGGATCTATAAATAAGACCTTGCCGAGCTAATAATTGTGCATGCCTTCACTGCGAAACATTGTTGCAGAAAAGAAATATTGCTTTATTGCGTCAATACAACAATTTAGAATTCAGAACTTTTATTATGCACATAAAAATGTTCTCTCTTAAAAAAACTTGATGAAAGGTAACTAGGTACTAATGTGCATAGATTTCTTATGAAAATTTTCATAAGCTGTCGTATGGAATTGCATTAAATCCACATTCCCGGATTCAGACTTCAGTTTAATAGAAAAAGAAGTCAGTTGCTAATAACCTTCACCTTCAGCCCACATTACATTGCAAACTGAATACCAGGTAAGGTCATCAATTAGTAATCAAGGGAGTATCTTTTTAAACAGTTGTTTGAACTGTTCTAATGAACTCTGTGGTTTTTCTTCATGAGTTCTATTATACTATGATGTACATAATATGTGCTGAATAAAGCAATTGTGACAGTATCACCAATAAATTCCGAAAGTGTGATAAAATCGCTATACGACAAAAATGGTTGTGGCGTTGCAAAAAAAATTATACTAATTCATGCAACATTGAAATTGAAACGATGAGTCACGTGACATTAGAAAATTTAGCATTTATTTGACACAACACACCTGCTGTTTATAGTTCGTAATGTATTTCGTGGACTAAAAGATTTCTTCAAACTTCCGTTTAGCCGTTAAATTTGAATCACTCACTACACTACGCACGACTATAACCGAGGTCGAATCCTTGATCCAATCATCCAATTATATTTACAAAGCCATTATTCCATCTTTCATCGGTTTCACTCATAAAGATTATTTGTATTCTCTGTGAAAGTCAACGGCAAAGGAAGGCTCATTAAAAAGTTCCATATTCTACAATGCGCATAAAAGTAACAAAAGGATTAAAAGGCTTTTTTCACATGAGGGGTGTTACTCCATACTTCACTGCTTCCATTGGTTGATTGAAGTTTCTAACTTACAAACATGTTTTATTTGGATTTCTTAGTATTTCCTTTATAGTTTGTTTCAAATTTCCAATAAAAACATAGAAAAATATAAATAATTTTAAAATGGAACAAGGTCACTAAGCTATCCGAGTCTGCAGTTGTTCTGTGCAACTGCAAATAATTGTGTGTACGATAAATTGCATTTAGCTGTACTAAACTGTAGTTTGATTTTGTTTTGGCCTTCATTCAGCCATTTCTAATTACAAGCTTCATTCAATATTATACTTGCACCCGGCATGATCTGAGGTGTGAATGGAATGGGGTTATCAAGTACATTAGCATTATCATTTGAACGTTGCATTCACAATTTTGTCCACCATTTTTATTGATTTAGAATAATTTTCTCTCATGTGGCACTACTACGCAGCGTGCATTTTATTTTGTACAGATGTTCAGGTGCAGATTTTGTAATTGATAACTTACTAATTACGTTGTCGGATTCGGATAAAATGCAATATTGGTTTATATAATTGAATTTTCACGAGTTAATTAAGTATAATTACCGTCTGACGTTTATCTGACGTTTATACTATTACAAACGTTCAAACAGAATCGATTTACTCAGTAATTTTACTATGATCAGGACTCAGGACAACAGATTTATCAACTATCCACAATCACAACACAACACACTACACACATCTTCATTCTTCATCATGAAGATCATTACGTAACAAAGACGATGTGTACGCCATCCAGTGTCCGGCCACCAATGTCCACGAACTATTTCTCTACTACATACTAATACCTATGTTGTTTTTGGTACGATCGAGTCTGTCATCTGTAGTCAGTCAGTATACAGCTGCTAAAAGGTAACGTAGCGCGTCTTCAGGATAAGGTGGTGAGAAACAGAGATCAGGCAGAGTAACCACTAACCAACAACAAAAAGCTTAGAATTGTCAACAAATGACAAACTTTGGACTTCCTGTTGTAGTTGTAAAGTTTAAAAGCAGTTTCATTTTCATTGTTTTCTTGGATTTTGTGGAGAAGTGTCGTAAATCAAGCAGTTATCATCACCCTTTTAAAAATCCCGTTGAAGTTTATCACCTATTGGATATTGGACTGGAAAGAAATATAGCAGCAGGCTTACCCACCGGCAATATTTGTTGAAGAAGGTTCAAGAGTTCGGATAAGAAATTAAAGGTATGATCATTGTTATACTATTCAAAAATGCTTCAACAAGAAATTCGTGGAGGTTTAGTGCATTTGGGGCTAAGAAATCTTTCATGTATAATAGATTGTAACATTTGTGGTTGCTCTAGATGTACCGTGGTGGCGGTGGTGGTCATCCGATGGGTAGGGGAAGTGGAGGATATGGACAGCCTCCAGGAGGAAATCCTTACTATAATCAACAAGTTGGCGGTCAAGGTCAGGGACCTGGTGGTGGTTACATGTCACATTCTGATTATGAAGCAAGTCCCCCGATTATGAGAGGGTAATGTCACTACTTGTTTCATCGTATGCTCACAAAGTGAAAGCAGTTAAGCTTAAGATTCTTCGTTTTGTGCTATGTTTATAAAAAAATATATATTTTGTTGTGTTTGTACTTTGTACATATCATGATGATATAGGGGACCCCCAGCACACATGGAACCTCAGCTTGGTCCTGGTCCACGAGGGGGCGGAATGGGTAGGGGCTATGGTGGAGGTGGACATGTACCACAGGTGTCACCAGCTCACGGAAGAGGGTTACCACAAGACTATCCACGAGCGGGAGTAGATACAGACCCTGGATCTGCTTCCGGTTTCGACAGTGGTTCCAACTCTGATGCTCCTCATTCAGGCGGAGGAGTGAAACCACCTTATGCCAATGACTGTGAAATTGTTGTCCTCTCGAAGTCACAACAGTAAGTTAATAAGAATTATGACCCGATATTTTGCAAAGTGCAAGTTGAATATTATAGTTTCCACCATGGGTAAATGTTTTATAAAATAATTCTATGATTTAATGAATAATTAAATAGGCAGTACGGAGAAATGGTAGAAAGAGAATTGAGAAAGAAGGGGCTACAAGTCGACGTAATGTTTCCGAAAGGTGAAGTGAAGATACAAGAATTTTTGAAACCTATCGCTAAACTTGGAACCATTTTTGCTGTTGTTATTGATGTGGATAACGAACAAAGTCGGAACTTGAATTTTTATCAGTTCAGAGGGCAAACTAAGCCACAGTGTAAGTTCTGATGTGTATAAAAATGGATTTTGTGTCATGTCACCATCATAAAACTACAGCTTAGTTTGATGAATACCAAGCTTAGAATATTAACTGTATTGTTGTTTATTTTTTTCAGATCACAAGAATGTACCAGTGCCAATGGCTTACGATTTGATCTACACAAAGTATAACGAGCTAAAGCAAAAAGAGATAGGAATTGTGCCTGACAACATGAAAGCTATTTTGTCGAAAGTACTTCAGGAACAAACTTTGAACGATAATGGGTATGTAATGCTCGTTAGATTTTTACAGGAACGGAGAAAGCGACAAAGTTCTTTCCTGAACAGGACTAGTAATGTTATTCAAGAGCCCAAAACGGACATCAAAAGCTTAGTGGACACTGCTGGTAAGTTATACAACACAATTGATTTTTGAAACTTCAAATGTTATAAATTGAAGCAGAAACGTTAAAAAAATTGTGTTTTGTGTCGTATTGTTTATATTACAGAAGGAAAAGAGTTGCAGAAGAGAATCCTGTCTATTATGAATGAGTAAAAATCTCAATCGAATGTGTTTCTGAATATTATCAGTGGATCTGTTTCCAGCCACAATGCATCCGGAAATTCCGGATTTCGAATGTATTGATTTAAGTATAGATTAATTTTAACGTTCCCACTCTACTCATATTGAATTTGACTGATAATTTAATAACTGATCGAAGCTTAGTTAGGATTGAAAATAGTTATATGATACATTTGACATCTATATGTTTTGTTACATGCTTATGCGTTTGTTTTCTTTCTTTTGGTAGCTATAAATTAATGAAGTTATATCGTAGGATAGTAGAAATATGGAAGAATGTAATGTGATGAATACAATCTATAAAATATATAAATTATTGTTTGATTAGTTTGATATAAATTAACTGGTATTTTTGTACTATATTTACTTTATATATCCATATGGTTTTAACAATAGTTCACAAGATGTTCATAAGTTCACTCAATAATGTCGGGACCACAATAGTCGAAATTATTCATAGTTTTTGAGTTTTACGTGGAGGAGATGTCTAAGAACGTGTTACTAAAATGTACTTCATATTTTGAAGCCAATATAAACTCTTTCATAGCTTATTCAAGTGTTAATGTTAGATTACTTTATAATGTCGTATCTTCGTAATCAAACGGCTGCATACTAATTATTGGATAAATGGGTCAGTTGGACCTTTTTTAATATGGAGTATCATCACTGCTAATAGACATAATCGTATCACGAAAATGTAAAGTGCATCAATGCACAATAACTCATTTTGGTTTGTGTCATGTGATGCAGCTTGAATGAATTGCAGTTTAACAAAGAATATGCCACTATAGAAAAACGCATTTTCTAGCGCATAGCGCATCTATCTGCACGTGAGTACATTACTATCAATCCAAAAGGGTTGTTTTTTATTATTACAAAACAGGTTTATTTTCAATTATGTGCATACTATACACTTGTTCATACTACGTACGCAGCGCAGGTAATGCATTTTTTTGTTCAATGCTATTGAGCATATTGTATGCGGCTACTTAATTTGATCATCTTTGTCCATGCTGGCGCATGATAATAATGTGAAACACAGGTGTGTTATCAAAATCCCATAATAATATCATATATAATGTGGAGTTACACGCTGAAAACATAAGAGGCATTCCTTCTGTGCTTTTTCGAAGAGGAAGGTTCCATGAAGATTACAACTATTGTAAAGAATGCTCTGGGCTCTAGTCATACTGTTGTGATTCTTGTGCAAATAAATAATGATACGAAAGACGTAACAGTGCTGACGGAGCATCAACAATCGCTCACACTCATATAATAATATTTCCACTTTCGATGAATTAACTTCACTATTTTAAAACCCAGAGACCAATTAAGTTAATCACAATGGATTTCTACCGAGATCCTTGTTGCGGAATTTCGTTGTACAGAGGAGTAAAAGTTATTGCCATCATAGATCTGGTACAAAACGATAAGGAACAAATAAATATTCAAATACATATATTAGGAACATTTCGCCTTTTTATTAAATACATTGGTTAACCAACATTCACCTTTTGTTTGGCATTTTAGGTGACAGCCATATTTTCTACAGTGTTATCCGGTTTCGGATTCCTGATTGCTATTTTTGACGGTGAAGCAATTTTAAATGACTTAAACAACTACAATAGTACTGGTGGAGGTCCAAATCCTGCGCCTCATCTTGGAGGTACAATTTTGGACATTCGTGCCAAATACATTCAAGATTATTCACTAATCCAGATACTTTTTCATGGGGCATGTGGCAATTGATTAAACGCTAAAAATTTGTTTCATTTTCGCAATTAAGCTGGTTGGCTGATTTTCTCACTCCTTGCAATGACCTTAGTTAATGGATTGTACATACTTTTAGCTCAGTATTTACTTCATGCGACTCAAGAGGTAAAGGAAAATATTTTTCATTTATAGATATGCTACGCTTTACGCTTTTATAATAATACCAAATCTAATTCTAATTTTACAAAAAATAGAGAAATACAGTGAAGCTCCAGCGATGGTTCGACGTGACCACTGTGATTTTGGCCATTCGTTTATTGGGATACATTCCTATGCTCTTTATTGAAGGGGGTGGTGTGATTCTCTTTGGAATTCTTTGGTGTACATACTCAGCGTACTCATTGTGGGTTGTCAACATTTTCAGAAAACAATTACTGACCACAGGGGAATCGAATCTTCTAAGAGACACTGTCTACTACTCACGTGATGCCAAGATATGAAAATGTTCGCGTGACGAAACAAATATAATTTAGTTGTCCAAGCAAGAGTAGATGTCCTTTTGCGCAAGTAATTTGTTGCAATTCAAAATCTTGAAGGACAGTGACAGTAGATGACAAAATTTAAGACATAACTCCACACTTTTTCATGAACTTGCCCTTTGAAAAAATAAATAAATAAAAACTTGTGAGAAATCGCCTTATGTAATATTAATGCACATGAGTAGAATTGAAATGTCTGAAATTTAAACAAGGTATCACTTCTGAGAAACATGACATGGACATGCTTAGAATTTAATTTTAGTACTTTGGTTATATGTATCGTTACTATTCTACTTCGTTTTTGGTAGCGTATCGTGTCAAATTGCTAGAGACGTATTAGAAATGTAATGAATAAGACATCTTGTGAGTTAGAGTTTGCTTAATTCTTGTTAGTGTAACGTCTGTCGTTGTCGGTAGGCTAAGATGCGATAGGCTTCTCCTAGCTAAAGTGTGTACTCATGCATATGTGCGTGCTTTGACATTAACATTTCAGCTTATGAAAGTGACTTTTTTAACATTAAAGCCAGTTTTTGGCGTTACAGGGTTTTTTGTACATAAATGACAAAAATAAAATTGTTTATAAAAAACTAAAGTTAAGTCGTGCTGAAGCCGTCCTATGAAATGTATGTATTAAAGTTTAATTATGGTAGTTTCGAAATAAATGATATTATCCTTTCATCGTCGTGAAGCATGAAAACAACTTGATTGCATATTTTCATTTTCACACATAATACTGCAGCTATTTTGTAACTCTAATCCTTTATTCTTGGCTACCAACATTCACACTTAAAAGCCAATTCATTATCCAATCTAAAAAAAAGCTCTCTAAAGAAAAATTGCATGCAAGGCGACTATGGTCTACTTTGTGGCCATATAAATATTCAAAATGTCAAAAAGTTATACATTTTAATTAAATTATGTAATACAATACAATCACAGCATTAATTGTTTGTTTAGAAGAAATAAACTTGCTAGTTATGAACTGTTCTCTAAGTGTGAACATTCACACCTCGCATTGTGGTCTTGTCTTGCTTTCTTGTGCTTTGTAATAGATAATCAAATCCTACTTCTCGGAATTTTCCAATAAAGACTCAACGCAAATGGTAACTTCCTAAAAAGGAAACCAACGGGGCAACATGAAATTCTTCAAGGTACTATTGATCTAAAAACTCATTTGTCCTACTCTTTGTTTACTGACACATAAAAATCTGTCAATGTGGAATGTAATTTGTGAATAAAAATAATCAATTTTGTATGCGTAATTGCAGCTAAACCGCAACCTTCTCCAGTCAGTAATAAGTTTTGCTTTTGTTGTGGAAGCCAATTGTCGTTTACGACCTTATTACATTCATTTCCCACCACCACTTCCAGTTGTTCCTATACCAGTGAAGACTTTCTGACACTTATACATAATCATGAACTTACTCTATAAAAGATTTTATATTGTGTGCATAACATGCAATTTGGGAAGTTTGCCACTGATTTGATATATATGTACATGCTCTTGTTTTACTAAAATAGAGTCTCCCTTACAACATTTGGTCTCAGTATCGTCCGAATAATTTGGCATCATCAGCCAGAAGTCTTTCAAATGGACACATTCCTCTTATAGTTCACACTTGGGTAAAACCTGAGGGTTCAAATGGAGTAAAACTTGATAATGGTACACTCATTTATTATGTCGCACCGCCTTGGGGTGGAATTCGTTCTAGCTCTCCAACTTCCTCACCTCCTGATGATACAACAACCAGCGTGAGCAACTCATTATCCGAACCCGACGACCTTTCCACCATTTCACCAGGAAAGGAAATTGAGAGACAAAGTTTGTTCGAGGATCCTACCCGTCAATCAGGAGGATATGCCAGCCCAGCGGGTTGGAAACCTCCAAACATCGATATAACCACTCCACCACCATCATCGACACCCAACAGAGAAGGAGGTGGTCCATGGGGCCATGGTCATTATGGCTTTGGTTGGTCTACCGCAACACAGCTGTACGACAAACTTCCGGAGACAACAACTAGCAGTAATCCAACTAGAAGTAGTGAAATTGGTATTAACTCAACCACAGTAAGTAGCCTCGATGCCAATCAGCCAACAACATCACTTGCTACAACGGAAAAGACCACAACGGCAACGAGTAGTACAACTACTGCAAGTACAACTACGACTACGACAGCGGATCCAATAGCTGCAAGCACAAATGCGAGATTTCCTGTTAGCGACTCTGTACGAAAGTTTCGTAGAATTGTAGCCCAAATTCGAGCTATCACCAAAAATGAGCTTTCAGCTGCAACGTCAAGGAAGTCGAAAAGTTAGATTGTTTTGTTCAATTTTATGTTCCACGATTTAGTATAAAACGTAGTATAAAGTTATCTATG
>JAQIWN010004406.1:0-11284 GCA_034699025.1 Entomobrya cf. arborea Gr-Col-00668 | reverse complement strand
GAAATATTGTAGTGTTATTGTTTCTTCTTTCGTGTTGAATAAAGTGGCCTAAATTTGCAGATAGAAGACGAATTACTAGTACACTAACTTGTGAAGCATGGAGAAAAAAGAAGTTGAGCATATTCAGAAGCATATGCATGATCTTATCGAACACACGAACGTTAATCAAGTGTTGCTTTTGAGATTATCCGATGCTGGAATACTCTCAGAACCAGACGTGGAAGATATAGTAAGTTATTGATAAAATAAAAGCAATTTTGTTAGAATCGATTCTATAAATCTTTTTTATTTTAGACTTCTACTTTAAGGAAAGAGGGAAAAGTGAATGCTGCTTGTAAACTGTATGCAATACTCACTGCAAGGCCAAATTCCTATAAACTACTTTTAAACACATTTGATCAAATGGGAAAGACAAAAGTTGCTGATTTACTAAAACAACTTGATCAATAAAATTAACAAAAAAAACAATCTTTGTAAATATTTTGTTTTAATAAAGAATAAATAAATTGATTTGGTTTGCAGAAAATTACTATACACATCCTAAGCATATGGATGAATAAAAATCACACTAATATACTGGTATTTATGAAATACCCTGTGAAATAAAGTATAATGCTTAACACAATAAATTCTATTCGAACGTTAATTGGAATGGATAAAGTATTAATGTAGATAGTTCAAGTTCATTGTGACTATCTACGCGTTGCTGTATTGAGTTGGTAATCCTATGGCTTAAAAAGACTTTGTCATATATTTTATACGAGCATGCATATTCGTCAGCTAAAGCGATAAAGGGTTTTACCAGCATTCCAGATTTTCCTGCCATTTGAAATAAATACCAAATTAATGACATGCAACTAGGGTAATATTCAATTAATTTTAAGTGAAAAGATGATTTTTGAAGCAAAACTTCATTTGAAATTATTGAATGATTTTTAAGATTAGTATATTAAACATAAATAATTATATGCCTTGAATTTTAAACCAAAAAATGGACTAAATTATTGTGGGAGTCTAACATGTTAAGGATTTTACTAATTACAAGAAATTGACACAAAAATCAATTTAATTTTATTGAAATAAATTTTTACCAAATAATCCCTTAACATGTTACGGATATTTTTCCTGAACGTTTTTCCAATATCTGGAATCAAAATCTTCTTGCCTACCTGCTTATTGTCGTCCAACCATTTTTTAAGCTTAGTATAAATTCCTGCATGATTTTCTTTAAAACCAACAAAACTCTATTTATTGCATACTAATTATTTTCAAAACCAAAAAAAAAAAATCTTAAATTTTTTCCCTGAATTGACATAGTTTTCACTGCTTTAGAGTTAACTGCTAATGTTGTAAGGAACACTATCGTTATAAGATGGAGCACCAATATCATTGCCAATATAGTCTTCAAATGCGTCTGTATCATTATTTGGGTAGGATGACTGTGCATGGGCAGCTGCAACTACTAAAGCACCCACTAAAAGATATTTTATGAAAATCATTATCAAAGAAGAAAAAAGAAACATTACTCCAGAGAAGCTTTAAAAGGTTATAAAAGTACATTGTATATTTTCTCCTTTTATATTAAAAAGTGGTGGCCACTGGCCACACTTAGGTTTTTTCTTGAATAGTAAAAACCTAAGTGGCTTAGCTAATTATCAATAAAGACTTTTGCGGTGGACACTAATGCAGTTGTTGAGGTTTATAGTAAAACGTTTTTTGTAGTTAAAAAATTAAAAGTTAAAAATTAAGGTTTAATGAAAGATATATTAAAGAATTTAAAAATTTAATTTAAGGTAAATGTTTTCATGCCAAAGAGGAAGCTGTACACATTTTTATAGGGATTTGGATACTTATTTATTCGTAGATTACATTGTTTCAATTGGAATTGCTTATATTATAATAAATAAAACCATATGGTTTAAACGGAATTTTGATTGTGGTAACCACACTTACATTTAGTTTAGTACAAATTTGTAAACTTGATGCAATCCAATATAATGAGGTCAATCAGTTTAATTTGAATTCAATGGAAGTCAAATATTGTTCAATAAATGTTGTTTTTATGTCCCACTACAATGAAAAACATATTTAATTACTTTTGTTTTGCTCATTTATTTTTATAATTCTTGTGCTGGTTTTCTAAAGGTGGTTTAAAAATTGCTTTGCAATGCTGCTTAGCCGAGTTGGAAAATTTTCAGAGTATTTCACGATAATAAATGTTAAAATAGATGTTTCAAAAAGTTTGAATTAGTTTTCACAAACTTTTTCGAATAACGTATGCAACTCACTTGATAAAATCGAGAAAATACTTTTTCAGTTTAGGCATTATTCAAAATTGAAATTTTACCTAAAGTATTTTAACTTTTTGTACTATTTATCAGGACACAAAAGTTGTTAAATAACAGGATAGAGTTAAAGTTGGAAAAAATATCCGAAATGTTACACGATTAAATAAGTAATATAATAATAACTTCTGAGATCTTTGCAAGCTCTGTAATTTGGTCGTTATTCTAAAACTTTTTTATTTTGCACTCAATTTATTCAGTTGTTCTGGATTCGTTTCTTTTGAAACGTATTCTGTCTAAAATTTTAGAAAAGCAACGCAATGGAAGTTTTCTCATTTTATGCTGCTTTGTGCACTGTAGGAGTATTTTTGTCTATTATGTTGCTGATTATTTGTTCATTTGCATATTTGAGGTACATACTACATGGTCCTTACGTCCAAGCCGGGGTGAGTAACAAAGGATATTTGTAATCAATACTTTATTTTAATTTAACTCAAAATTGTAAATTTTAGTTGCCAATGTGTATTGGATGTGAGTCCCACCATGATTTTAACTGCGACTACATTGAAGAAGAGAATGCAGCTAGTGGTTTAACTAAAGGTTGGAGAAACCCAACAAATCAAATTGAAGCGACCTGTCCAACATTTTCGCAGCGAAGAGAGAGTGCAATTTGAGTGAACTGGAAAACCAACCCTCTTAAAAAGCCGTACAAAAACCTTTCAAATTTTTCGTTATTTTGTTGCTATAGTGTAGATTTCACATTTAAAACATTATTAATTTCTGCTGTTTTGTAATTCATCTGGTACATTAACTATTGTCAAGTATTCATGAATTTTTTTTGTCAATTTTAACACAAGAATTTTCATGTAATCTAACAAGCTTAAGTGACAAGGTTTGCTTAAACTGTACATGTATTGTAAAAAGGCTATATTCCAAGCTTAGGCAAAGTTGGCCAAATGATATGCTAAAATTAGGTATATTATTATCTCAATCGTTCTTTTGAAAATATATTTTATGAAATAGGTTGAAACAGTGGCTGGAATATGGGCGTTTGAAGTTTCAAACATTTTTAACATTTATCAATAAAACACATCTATTAAACAGTTTTTAGTTTTTACCAAAAAAAAACGTAACTGTTTACTTACCGCATGTAGAAATTGAAGTATGACATTGGTAAAGTATTCATCTTTAAAAAAACTGTTTAAAATGTTTTATGCAAACTTTGTAAATATGTAGTAACCTTTGATTAGGATTTGGTTGGTAACTATTTCTATGTGTATTTCCGCAGAACGTAGTTGTTTTCCTCCACTAATCGATCCTTACGAAAATGCAAAAACGTCTTTCTAAATTGAAGAAAAAATAAACGAAAATGCATCGTGGTTAGTCGTGGCAAATTATTTCTATCGCCCATATTTTCGTACAATAAATACAGCCAAAACACAAAGCATGCATGAATTTATAATTAAAGATCTGTTTTTTTCGCTTATATCCTTCTGCATCATTAGCCTTTTTATTTGACATGATTGCCCTAAATATTGTCAAACGTACAGTTTAGTTCATGAATAAAGGAAATTGAGCCTAAATAGTCATTAGTCATTCTTATTGTTCTAGTATATATTGTAGCACCTAATGACAATTTAATAAGTTCGAACGCACTTTATTTCCAACAAAGGCGTTGCCAAAAGATTTGTAGTTTGAAGGAATTTTCCCAAGCCTCATTACCGTAATATTTAATTTGTTTGTTATTCGAATATTTTGCGGCACTTTGTTTACCATAAAACGAATTGTAGCATTTGAAAAACAAATTTTTCCACTCCTACGCCTATAATTTTATGGTTATTATCTTGTTTTTGTTGTGGCCTTTAAATAAGCTGTGTTTTGAAACAACATGGCTTATGTGAGTGTACTTTTAAACCACGTGGCTATTAAAAACAATTTATTATTTAGTTAAAAGCTAAACCACATTATTTTTGTAAAAGCAAAACCTTTGCTAAAGTCCCAATAAGCAATACAAAGTTTGCTGAAACATTCGATACAAATGCAAATTTACCTATTGCTTTGAACATTTAGAGAATTCTATCAGGAAATTACCGTGGAAATATTCAGCCAATGATCCTCAGGAATGCTTTTTAAAAACCTGTAAATATTGACTCATGGTTTCAATTTTTTTATTTTTCAACAAGCAAGCTTCAAATTTACAAAAAATTAAATTGCAATTCTTTACTCTCTCTATATAATAAATGTACACCTCAATTACCTGCAATAATTTAATTTTGCTCGTAAAGAACAAATAAACCTTGATAGATGAATTTTAAATCTAAAACACGGTATTATCACTTAAATATTTCCCAGCGATCTATTCCTAAATCTTCGAATCCAACTAAAAGTTACCCTTATCCCTTTTCCTAATATCAGCCACCAAACACGAACATAATCTGATTGCAGAAATCTCGAAACGGCTCCAATAATAAGCAACGTGCCACCAAGCAGATACATCACCAAACAAGCTAGTCCGACAGGCGACCACAACCTAACTTTTTCCGGTTGCTTGAGATCAGCCGTGGTTTGAATTTTAATTAAGCTTGTAAGCTGATGTAACCTTAGCTCGGCCTTCATTTTTCTTAATTTAACCAAAAACCCCATTTCCTCCCATCTCATATGCAACTCTAGAAATCTAGTCGACATATAGCCCCAAACTCTAAAACTTACTCTCATCATTATAGGATTACTTTCCGTTATCTTAAATCCCTTACAAATGTATTTACCGTCAACAAGACAAGCATGTTTCTTAACAGCATTAAACATTCCTTCACCATAAACTTCGTGAAATGCACTAAAATAGAAATTCTTATTTTGTACAAGTTCTTCCAAAAATTTGGAAAACCCATATTGCTTGATCCGAGAAACACTTAGTCTTGCATCCGCTAAATCTAGAACATCTCTTCCCAGAAAAAATGCTGATAGTTTATCCCGGACATGCTGTGGTATCATGGTAACCATAATGGGAAGTATTATTGCGAAATGACCCTCAACCCCAGCTCTGTACCCTTTTGTGAAGAAATCTCTAAGCGTGGGAAACTTAGTTAAGGCCATATGTTCCGATGATATACAACTTTGATACGACGTTGAAACTATTACCATTGACATCAAAATAAACCATAGAAATTCTCTTCTGTGCTTTAAATGACAAGGGAAGCCGAAAAATAGTAGCAATATATCCAACCCCCTCTTAACACTTTTAATTACAAACGCGTAAAACAATATTACAGCCATAACAACAATCCATGTGTTTAAATCTGCTGCAGTTACAAAACTAAAGTCAAAACTTGACATGCTAGCGAGACTAAGACAGGCAATAATTTTTTCATATGAGTCCCATGGACTAAAATAAATCGTGCCTCGTGTTTCCAAAATTTTCTCAGGTATGTTTTGAAGTGCACTTTCGCCAATATTTATTTTTATAAACCATGATGATCCTGCCCAGTTCATGAAAAGGAACTTGAGAGAATCCGCATACATGGTTACGTTAAGAACGGCTTGCATTGGGGAAAGCATTAGCATGTCGACAGCTGGGCAATGTTCCATTGCCTTTCTTAACATACGGCGGCCAGATAAATGATTAGAAAATATATGAAAACAGTTATCAACACCATTCCATATATTAAATCCCATAATCCCGTTTGGAGGCTCCATTTTCATCTTTCTGCCGTAACCACGGTTATTTAAACGATTGTGGATCTTGAGGAATTGGTTTTGATTGATTGATTTAGGGTATGAGTGAAATCGTTTACTAGGCGCACAAAAATAACATAAAATGAGGAGGTCTTTGGCATCATTTTCAAAAAAGAGCAAAGCAACGTGAAATGGTCTCACATTTCTCTTGAAAACCAGATTTGAGAATTCGGGTAATATATCGAGTTTGTTGGTGGAGTCAATATAGGCACAAAATATTGTGTAATCGGATGTGGCAAATCCAGAATTTTGAATAGCAGTAGTAATTTCTGTGAATGTTTTAAGGTACAAAATAAACACAATGCAATAAGAACTTCGTCGTTTGTCAGAGAATCGAAGATATCCTTGATTACTATTTAGTTTAGTTTTCGAACTACTTGAGGGGATTGAAAAACTTAAGTTTTTTATGTGGTGGTGTGTGTATGTATGACCAAAAATTGTGGTTTGGTGTCCCATTTGAGTACCTATTAGATGTTTTTGTTCCTCAGTCGAAGATACGATGTTTATTAAACATGATGGCTTAAGTTTAACTGGTAGAGTTGACCCGGAAAAAACAAAAAACCCATAAAGAAGCACAATGATTTTGTGAATATGAAATAATTTCATTACTTTGATTGATTTTCCACACCCACTCTAAATTTTTGAAAAGCAAGTCAAATTAATTTTTTACTTAGAAATTTTATTAAAATTGTACCAATTTTATTGGATGAACTAATTCATAATTTTTTTCGTCAAATATATTTTGGGGAACAAATTATAGAAGTTTAAGTTTGACAAGTTATTTTTGTAGTTTGCTATAAGGAAGAGAAAGTAGGATATTTACCGATGTTAGTGTAGTTTGAACTGAGATAATATAATAAGTCGAAAATAAACCATTACTGGTCAATAACAAGAACACAATTACAATTTGAATTTTTTTTAGACTAAAACGAGTCTAACAACTTTTGTTCTCTTCCACGCAAACATGCACAAATATTTGTTGGATGGAAAAAACAACAAAATGATTTTATTCAACGAATGGAGTTCTTTATGAATACGAGTAATGCTATATTGCAAATAAAACAAAAATAACTGTCCCTCGTTTTTTAAATTTACATTTGTTGAACATTTAGAGGTGCTGTCAAAAATAAATAAAAGCGTTGACCCAAATCGTCGATAACATATTATTGCTTTAATGACATTTCAAAACTAACCACCCTCAATAGCAGAAATTCAAAAGCTTTTTTATATTAGTGGAACCTATATTAAAGAATTGTTTTTTTTATTCCAGTAAAAAAATAGTTTCATATTCGCTACAATCTTTTTGTAAGACCCATTTTATAATTGATATACACATGAAACCTTTTCAGAAACTGAAACGCAGTATGCAATTATGTTGTTTCGAGGGTTCCAAAATGAACAGTGAATTTAACCAGAGCACCTACGCTACCAAACAAGCTATTTCAGCTGAAGAACAAAAGTTATTTTTTATGCTAGCTTGAGATCTGCATTTAGTTGAATTTTTATGAAACTTCTTAGTTGATACAACACCATAATAGGTTTTATATCGCTAACGAAGGTAGCACAAGTGCACTTAATCGCAAACGGGGGTAACATTGTTATCACAAGAATAATTAGAATGTGAATTATTAAATGGGTTATGTTTCAACCTCGAACGTTTACCACAACTTGTCGAAAGTGACCATACCGCAAGCTGTGTCCAACAACGAAAGTATAAAAATTATTTGACCGTTTAGTCGTTTCACGTCGTGTGCCGTCTTTTGACCGAAAGACAAAAGGCCGGACGACAGTAGACCGGAAGACATTTTACAGAAATGGAATTGAGAAAAAACGACAGTTGACCGGAGAACGATTTTTATTTTATAATGACAAATATGTAATTTGGAAGGTTAAAACCAAGTTAAATGTTAACAAATGACAAAACACTTTATTCAAGCTAGCCAAATCAGCTATCATTATATGATAAAATGTTGTGTCCGAAATCAGTTATTAGATAATATATTTCTCCATACCATTTTTATAAATTCTAAGTCATTGATGCATTCCTCCAATTATTGTTTAGTCTCATTTTGCCATTCATTTCTCTCTTATAAGTTTATGTATCCGAACCAGGCATTCACAAGGGCCCAAGCCACATTTTGATAAGGAATCCAGAATTCTTCTTGAACCAGCGGTATTCTTATTCTACACATAGCGATAATAAATAAAATAATAGTTTTAACAAGAAGATACTTACTAAATTGTGTACCAGAGATAATGAGATGGTACCTCTAAAATGGTTTACCAGTTTAGGTTAGTCAAATCAGTTAATTTTGTGGGTGCATTAATAAACCGTACATATAAGCAGTTTTAACTCGAACATTATTATATAACATTTTTTTTAGTAGCACAAACTATGGGATATTTATGAGTACTTTTCTACTTGTCGTTTTTTTGGTACACGTGGTACATTGCCAACTACAAAATCGAAATTATGAAAACGATGCCTTACAGAGCACTGTCAGAGATGACGATAAAATCAACTCATCTACATCGTTTCTTTTAGATACTGAGTCTGGCAGACGGAAAAGTGACATCGGTAAGATATAAAACAGGTTTTTTGAAAACATCAAAGCAAAATATGCTGAATATTTGCTTACACACTTTTAATTTTGCAAACTTTGACAACCTTGACGTTCTAAAGCTTCCTACGGCCAGTAGACGGGGTAGATTATGGAAAGGATTTAAAAAAGGTGTACGAAAATTCGTGAGAAAAATTGATGATTTAGATTTAGTTTTCTCATTTATGATACTTTGTGTTTGGTCTGATCTTTATGTTTCTCAATCGAAGTTATTTAATAAGACTCTAAGATCTTGCACCGTTATATTTGGTTCATTTGTACATCTTATTGGTGCAGTTAATGTTTCTGGTCTTCATAAAATTATTTTGGATGTATCATTTCACCAAATAGAATGCAATTAAGTTGTATTCAGAATATTTATTGTAGTAGTTCAGAATATTTATTGTAGTAGTTCAGACTACTAATAACACCCCAAATTCAGTAATGGCTTAGAAGTTAAAACTTGGAGCAAAATAGAAATCGTTTTGTATTTAGCACACTTTTCTTGCTGTGCGACAAAAAATATTAAATACGTTCTGTAAGTAATTTTTAATGAGTTTTAACTAAAGATAAGTTTTTTGAAAAAATTTCAGCAATACTGATGGACATTTTTTGCTATCAGATAAAAAGATTCTAATTAACTATTCTTTTAAAGTATTATACCTAATGTAGATATTTATTAAGAACAAGCAGTTTTGAAGCATGATCACCAATATATACTTTGCATAGAGATTCAATTACAATAAGAAAAAAAAGTTTTAAATAATACAAGAGTTCAATCTGTAAGTTTTTGCTTCTTAAAAGATATTGACATATTACACAAGTTTGATTTAGGACAAATCAATTTTAACTTCATCCATCCTAACCTCTAAACCTGCCCCACCAATTTTTGGCTCGATTGAGAAACAGAAATCCTCCAAATCGACCACCACCTCCCTGCCCACCTCCTACACGGCCTCGTCCTGGGCGTCGTATAGCATTTCGCCCTCTTAAGCTCTCGGGAAAAACTCCAAAATCATAATCTGTGAAACAAACGAAATAGTTAAATAATTTTTATAACTCTTGAAACAGAAACTATCTTACCAACTTGACGTTTTTTTCGAGAATTGACATAATCGTCCAACGCTTCAGAGTTTCCATCGCCGTAAGATGGGTCCGCAAAATCACTGCCAAGGTAGTCTTCCAATGCGTCGGTATCTTCATCGGGATCTTGATAGAATGACTGTGTATGGACCACTCCAACAACTAAAACACCCCACCAAAAGATACTTTATGAAAATCATTATCAAAAAAGGTAATATTTTCGTTTCGTACTAGTTTCTTCAAAGGAGCTTTAAATGGTTATAACAGTTAAGCTTACGTTTTCATCCTTTTATACAAGAAATGAGTGACCACTATGTCTTTTAAACATTAATTATTAAAACCTTACTGATTAGGGTTATTACAAAAAATAGGTTTGCGGTAGATCTTAATGGAATTGTTGAGGTTTTTAGTAAAAGGCATCTTTTGTATTTCAATTGTAGTTTAACGAAATATTCCCGAAGGAATGTACAAGCTGTTGTTTTGAATTAAATGGGACAGGGACAGCTGCGCTTACTGCTGAATACCACAGGGACAGCTGAACATAGTTTTAGGAGATTGCGGGCTCTAATTAGTTTGAGGATTATTACTAATATTTTTTTGGAATTGCCGTCGTTTTTTGAATTGTTACTATAAGACGAAATTTACTTGTGCTGACCACACTTACATGCTATTAAGTACATGTTTTATAGAGACACGTGGTGTTTAGCAAATATATTGCAAAACCAAAAGTAAAGTATTTATTAACAAGTGATAATAGTATTTTTCTAAGTTAGCTAACGCAGCTTACACAAAAAGGTGAAATAAATTGAGGTCAGTTGTCTGAACCCGACATTATCAGAATCATTTAAAGACGTCGTCCCATTTAAAAACCCTTTTGCCTTGGGATCCAGATTTGACAATTTAACGTTTTGAGCAATGAAACTTTTTTCAACATTATCTCTTATATCGATTGTGAACATAAACCAGAGCGGCATTGGCGGTTTTTTAATATAACACGTTACTCGTTTGCTCTTTAATTTTGAATGCTTAAACCTTGTTAAGTACAAGATCAAATGAACCAACAAATTAAATTCCAAGGCTTTAATTAAATACTGATCCTATGCATAAAACAAACGATACTAATAAATTCAACACAATTTGAAACCTAGCATTTTTAATCATATTCTTTTTTTCCTATGTACCTTAATGAAAATGTTGGATTGCACTAAAATTGCACTTATTTTACAACCAATATTTTCAGAACACTATTTCATTCAAATTACTAACAGTTAACATTTTCCATATCCTTTCTGACAGATACGAATCAAATTTAAAAAAACGAATGAGCGTTGTAAAACTAATACAAAACAAATAGATGCAAGACTAATTCATCAGACAGCACTCAAATAATCTGTCTCAGCAGTCTTATTTTTTTCCTACATTTGATTTTATTTAAAATATTTGTTAAAATATTGATGTAAAAAAATGTTTATAAATAATTATATTTTGAATTAGGATGTAAGCACAACATGAATTACTCTGGCGCTTCAGGTTTTAAAGTAATCTAAGAAAAGGTGCTGTTTAACGTGGCACATAGGTTTATAA
>JAQIWN010004405.1:0-11284 GCA_034699025.1 Entomobrya cf. arborea Gr-Col-00668 | reverse complement strand
CCGCTACAGCTACTACGGTTGCTTCTACTTTCACTTGTTTACTTGACATTTTGGGAAAAGGACGAAAGTATATGAAATTTACGGAATTGAATGAAAAGAGAGGAATGAATGAGCTGACTTTGCTTGTTTTCAGAAATAGTGGGGCAAATGTAAATTTACTTTCAGAAATAGCTGATTCACTAGAGTGGACAAGGTTAGAATGGAAATAAGTGGCATGTATTTACAGAGAAATTGGTAGATCAAAAGCAAACTAATTTATTTTTTGAAAAGTGAAGAGAGAGAAAATGAAAGTTGGTGTGGTGGAATGATGGAAAAGACACATTTGAAAGTGGGTTTTTGAATCAAATCTAGCTAATTTAGACTTGTTTGAATGAGGCAAATAAAAATGGATTTTTAGTGAATGGCTTTATTGACGCTTTTTGATAATTGAGTTAACTGATTGAGTGAGTAGCATGAAAAAATGTGTAGGTTTATTATTCATTTTTATTTACAGAATTGACAGATACAAACAAACGAAACAGCTTAATAATTCGAAGTTTTGAGTATTCACTCTCAGTCTCAGTACAATAAATTAGTATTCGTTTTTATTAGTTTGTGTGCTAAAGCAATGAAAATCGTTTGAATAAAATTTAATGCTTAATTACGAAAGTATTTATTAAGTATGCTAGGCTTTTTTATTTTGCTGACCTTGAGATATAAAGTATGAACTTTATGGGATAACTTTCTATGAATTCATGCATCTAAATATTTCGTTTCTTTGTTTGTTTTACAGGTAAGTTCTGGAACTTTATGGATTCTCAACTAAAAGGCTGTAACTGTAAGCTCATCTGCTTCTGAAAATGCTTTGCTATACATTCGAAGATGACAATATAATGAGAAGTTAAAGTATTCATATTGAAAATACTTCATCCAGTAAATAACTACTTTTATTCGAAATTATTTTAACTGATGACTAAATAAAACACGTACCAAACTGCCGAACCTTAAAACGTATTCGTCCTTTAAAATCAAGTTAAACTATTCTTTAGTCCTCTTCATAATTCTACTTACACAAACTTTCCGCACAAATATTTAAATTTGGTTAGCTTTAAAACACGTTTATTCATACAATTTTATTTAAAGGATTCTTGTACTTATAAAACACTTGCAAAATAATGTAACATCGGAGAGCGAATGACGTAATTTGATTTTTTCATTTTAATTTCACTTTAAAGCTTCTGAGAGCTCTTTTAAAAATAGTTTTGAAGAAACGATAAAGATAAGCAAGGGATTGCTAATTTCATTAGACAAAACCAAAATAAATAAAAAAAACATGAGTTCAGGTCCTTAACTAAAGCCTTTAAATTAGCAACTCTTGAAACTTCTACCGAAACCATCTTGAGAAATATATTTGAAAGTAAGTAAATTGTTACGTAGGCGTAATATTTTTGGTTAGTATGGCAAACTATTAAGTTCAGCGCAATTTACTGCAATTTATATGTATGTACACGGAGTCAGTATAATATAGTGGAAATACCTTCAGTCGATCATGGCTACAAACAAATTTTTTTTAGTTGACTTGGTTAATTAGTCGACCGAATTTTTAGTGGAAATTTATTAGTGGAAAGTCTTAGAAGAATTTACTTCGTCGAATGCAGATTTGTATTTATTTCAAGTGTCAATGTTAATATTACAAGCATTCATTAATAAAACTTATAACTCAATCTAAATAATTAAAATTTATAGAAATACTCAAGTACATAAGGTTTTTAAAACAAAGTAAATCAATAACAAACTTTTTAAAACCAAATCAGTCTACGTCGTTGTGGCATTCGACGAATATGAGTATTATTATTTGATATATTAAATGCATCTAACTGGTCATGATGCATCAGAATTTTCATCGTTTTCATCTTCCTATTCAGTTTTACTAACGTCGGTAGAAGAAAACTGACAACAAAAAGAATCGCCAACCTAGCTGGCTCCAAATCCTTGGCTTTAATTATGAAGTTACTTTATTTCCTTTGATTCCAAAAAAATAGCTCGTTGCTGTGTAAAATCCATTCGAAATTAACGCTGACTTTTCGTCAACAGTCAATTGCATTTTTTTACAATAAAATTTCCTTTCTAAATTGGCAAGGAATCATGGATTTTGTTAAGTTTTTTGGTATCTATTGAAACATAGTAACTAACAATAGAATAGCATTAGAGTCATACCCCTCCATTCAAAACATAGAGCATGTCCTATCCTTTAGGTTAATATAATCATTTGTCGGTAGTATTAAAATGCAACTTACCCCTTTCACCTTTCTTTGCTGTATTCATGGATGTCGTGTTATAGGTCGACTAAACATTCGACTAATAAAATTAAGTCGACTAAATAAATTCGTCTATATATTTTCCACACTTTATAGCGTCAACAATGTACATTTCCACTACATTATTGCCTCCCATGTACACGTTCTGTTTGTAAAACATTTGAAGATCTACAAAATCACACCATATTTAGGATTGAGTTTTTCACTCAAATTAAATGTAGTATACGAGGTGACAACTTTAAGATAAGAGGCATGCAGAAAAATATCAATATTATAACTGGTTGTAAAATAGAACGAGCGAATTCGTAATTGAAAAGGGGGCACTTTTTTGAATACTAAATATACCAATTACATGCAATATTTTAAAAAAAATCTTATCTTTCACCCCTAATGGAATGGCAAGGTTGAAGAACAATGAAAGTTTCTTCATTCTAGGTTAATGCGAATAATATATATATATATATTGTAGATCAGTTTTTTAACAAAAAATCCATAAGTTACAGAATGAAAGGTAATTATAAACATTAATTACAAAATCCAAGAGAAAGGTAAAAGCATGAAGATTCCTGCATGCAATTGTCTGTACTATATAAAAGATTTCAGTTATGAGCCTATTTCTTCTTTGTTGGAGTACATTCACATATGCATCAAACAGAAACTTTGTGCTTTCCTGATTATTGGATGCTGATCGTTATCGTGAAGTCATCAGTAGTCCGGTAGTCATCACGCACACATCCCAAGTTCTGTAACTATACGCATATAATAAAATCTAACGAGTTTCCGTATATGAACACACATATTATACATAGACAATATAGCTACGTAGTTTATTATACCGTGTACTATTATAAAAACAAGGATGATTTAAAGACAGTAAAAGAAAGTTCTTTGAGTTATGACTCGCACAACAGCTGCTTTCTAAACACTCAAATTGATTAGAAGAAAGAAACACACACACACAAGAAAGTAAGCAAAAACTAACAAACTCGTTTGATATACATATTCAGCTAGTGCTTGAAAACGAATGTTATTCCCTAGAAACATTACTATGATGTTCATAGGGTATCAGGAAGTTTGTTTGGGAAAGGGGGAGAAAAGGTTATAAGCGAAATTTAAAAACTTTATATTGCACGTTAGATGCTTTATTAATACGACTACACATGCATGTTATTTTCTGTTGTTGTTTTTCATTCGTTTTGTAGTGCAACGCATACAAACCACACTACGGAGAAAGGACGAAAACGTAAAACAATAAGCGACGCTTTGCGCTGCTGATGTTACCATGATGGGCATGGAATTATCTTGTATATCCATCTCTTTTAGCTGATATCTAGCTACCTAGTTAGTTAGAGAAAATAGAATAAGAAAGCAGTAGACAAGGAGGCACATATGTTATTCGTTCGAGCGAAATTGAACTGTGCGTGTACACTTATTTGTGTGTTCTTAGGTACCTACATATTTATATATTTGAGTAGAATTTGATTGTTAACATTTTGAACTGAACTTTTGTTGAGCGAGTCAGTTGACTTAACAAGGGAGGAGATAACAGTAAACGGAATATGTATAAGAACGTAAAGGTAAAAGTAGCGAATAAGCGATATTGGAATACGTATATAGAGAAACACAGATAGAGAAAGTCAGACATCAACAGCAATATATAAAGTGTAGTTATATAAAAAAAAAAAGAGGAGCGCCTTCTGCTGTTACTACACTCTTTGGTTTGAGGATGGTGTGGTAAGAGTTTTGTTGTTTGTTGATCAACGAGGAGGAGGTATGCAAATAGAGGAGAAAGTTATTGCAAACCAGGTTATGTTATGCCTTATGCATGTGTATAAAATGTTGAGAGACATGCCTATGAATTTGTGCTCGTTTGTCGTGTTTTTGTGAGAGTTTAGAGGGCTTAAGAATGCTGCCTACGCAAAAGAAAATGGTTTATTTGGACGGAGTAAATGGTTATTTTGTTAGAAATGTGTGATGATGGAGTTAACGTGAAGTTGTGTAAATTCATGTTGAGTAAACTATAAAATTGAAGATCATGAAGTTTATGATTTCTAGCAGTTTTTTGGGAGGAGTAAAAGACGAGGTCAATGGTTTTGTGAGAAGGAGGGTTTGTTTATTTTTTGGGTGGGGGAATAATTTTGATTACCTGAGCTATGTACGTCTGTCACTATCCTATTACAATAATTAGACTATATGACAGTTTCAATTTAATTCAATGCCTATGCAATAAATTACAAGTCTAGTCCTAGTCTACATGATATTTTATGCATGCACATGCACACAATAGGACAGACATTACTGGAAACAATGTTTTTAAGTTTTGGAAGAAAAAACGCGAGCAATTCTTAGCAATTCGCAGTTTTTTTTTTAAATTAATGCAACCTTAAAACCATTTAAAGAATCAATTTGCTTTCGTAATTACGAACATTTGTGCACGCATAGCACGAAACATAGCACATATTTTAGCTTATTCAATATTTTTTTACTCGAAAATACCCTGAACTAAAAGTATACCGAATGCATCATTATAAATCGATAAAGTTTCACTCTCATAAATATTCTCAGTCACCCGGAAAATAACACAATAGTATAGTACCACTACTCTAGATAAACTGTAAATAGTGGTCCGAAGACTCCAGTATTACATCTTTTATAGGGTATACATACATATGTACATATGTATCTACGCATACGAACCAATATTACTGAAAACGGGTGAAAGCATGAAAACTAGTTAGGATTTTGTTTATCCAATCTCTTATAAATACGAAACAGTAAATAAATGAAAAACTATCTCAAAAACTCTGAACTCTATGAACAATTTATCAGCATATTACTGAAGCTAGTCTACAGAACATCGATAAATTCCATTCTTCTGAAGTTACCAGCTGGAAACACAGAATCAATGGAATAGGTCGCTGTGTCATTGTCGCTTGTGCTATGCAACTATCGTCCTTTTGCCAGATATAAATATTACAGTTGAGTTGAAAACTGGCTGAAAAGCATGTCACAAAGTCACAATTGCATTTCATTCTCCTTTTCTCAGTACATAGACTATAGACACAAACTGAAATTCACCAAGCAATCTTTCAGCTTTCCAATTTTGCGAAACACTACCAGCTACCATTATGATAATGACAATGATAAAAGTAAGCGAAAAAATAAACCGTGCTTTGACTTGACTTTCCGGGAAACCGGTTTTGGAGCTTAGAGTCACCGGCACTTATCACGTATACATTTCATGCAATAATCGTAACAAGTATACAAGCCAAGAAGTTACCAACTCAGCAAGCCAAAAAAATATAGTCACCAAGTCACGGAAGAGTGCATTGCTTCATATGAATAACACAAAACTGTATATTTAACTCATTCTAATAATCGTATCCTTTCATCATCATTCCCAAACTGAATTGCCGTACATCCTCGTCGCAGCAGCGCAGCGCGGAGTGGCATACGCATAGAATATTTGTTCTGCAAGGGACAGCAGCATAAATAAATAATGTAGGACAGCTAGTTACATATATTTTTATTCATATATTTCATGTATTGGTGGAAGGGCGACGTTGGTAAGGAGGAGTAGAGCTCAGGACGCGACATTATAAAAGCGGAAGCAGGCGAACAAGATAAATGCTCTTTTCTTTCACTTTACCTCTTTTCTCCTCTTGTCTTGTCTTCTGCATGTTCTCTGGCAAAAATAAAAGTGTACAAGAAAACCTGAAAGTGGAGTTGAGACCGGAGACTATAGGGACCAAAATGGACAAAAAAGAAGACAGAAAATGAAACATGGAGAGGAGGGCAGTACCTTTACTGTTTCTGGTGTACTGGTTTCCAAAAAGGCAACAACCTTTTCTCGTTTTTTTTTGTTGAAAAGAAATTTATGCTGAAACTTACGTGAAAATGTGAATTATATTATTATTTTTATTATGTAATACACTTTCCATGATATACAGATATATGCATTGTAGTTGGTTCCTGAGTACATGTATGTTCATTACATAAAAATGCTATACTGTAATACCATTTTACTAAACGTCGTTTTCTGGCCTTTTATAAGAAAATTTGGGTTAAAATGTATTTTCTATCTGATCTAGGGAAGAAAAAGTAGAAAGGAAAAAGCGAAGTACAAGATGAAACTACTTCAGTTTTTTTAATACCACATCAGACCAACAAGACCACACTACTGACAAGTCAAGATAGTCAAGAATAGAAAGCCAAGAGAGAAAAGGGTTTGGTACCTTTTGCAGTCTGGTCTGGTCCAGCCTATTAGTGCTTACACTGTTTGGGTGTAAGCATGGCCTTGTTCCCTATACATAAGCCTTCACCAGTGGCATGTGGTTCATCATCATCAACTTGAAGAAGAAAAAAAGTTTTTCTCACATGTCATGCTTTTATATTTGCCTTTTGCTCACGTTTCCATTCCAGGTATATATCATCATCATCCCAGAATAAAGAACCAACTTAGTCAGCCTAGGAGTCAGTCACTGCTTTGTACTTGCCTGGTCTTTCCCTGTTTGACTTTTAAAAATAACGTAGACTCAAAACAGCTTGGGCTAACCAAAACCAAGTCTCTGTCTTGTTCTTTTTCAATGAATAGCTCTGCTTCTCGTATTTTTTAATGTTTAAGGGTCTATGAACCTTCTTTTGTGCCATGTATGTTGGAGTTGTACATGTTTTTCTGTGCTTTTTCTCATTTTACGGAGTGCACTCTCACTTACAAAAATATTTTCACACGACGAGTTGAAAAATAAAAGTATACATAACTTGAAAGTATGAAAAAGCCCAAAGTCATGTTCAAAGCAGTTGAAGAGGATGGTTTTAAAGTGAATTTTGAAAACAAGACTTCTTCCTTAGCACAATCCCATCATCTTTTATAAGAAGAGGAGAGAAAAAGATTTCAGAAAAGTTTTTACTTCACCCAGCTTGCTATCCAAGTACCTTTAAAACTGCCTAGAATGAAAAACAAAAACGCACGGTAATATGTGTATGCCGTACAAATGGGCACTTGACTCACTCGGCAAGCAACAATGTGAAAAAAAGTAAATTGAATGAATTTATGATGTGCTTACTCTCCTTCATGTAAAATATATGTACATGAAAGTAAGTACTTACGGAATACGTATGCACACAAGTATAAAGTATTAAGATTTTTTTAGTAGATAATGGTTAAAAAATGCGTGAAAATTCTCACTTGTTTTCACATTAAAGTATTCCTTACAAACGTGTTTGTATTCTTTTTTAAATATTTGTGTAACAGAACTACGATACTTGCGTATAAAAATGAACGCTTGAAGGAAAATGCTGAGAATATTTCTAAAATTTATTTTTATAAAAGAAAATGGTAAAAACTACACATCATTACGAGCAACTGATAAAAAAGCGAATAAAGAACAAAATAAAAATTAACTACAAAATGCACACATGATATATATGCATACAAAATACAAAGCAGGAAAACATTATGCAAGTGCAACCATGCAGGCCCCCGTACGGTTTTTATACGCCGCCAGAAAAGCGCTATTGACGAGAAAATATTATATTTTGTGTCCTGGTAGTGTGATGGCGTATAAAACAAATAAACATAATGGGTTTACTTCACGGTAGTTGTTTCGAGCCATTCCATACTCCTGTGGTTGTGGCATGAAGTTGAAAGTATATTTTCTCCGGTTTCCTCTTTCTATTTTCATCCCACGTTTGTCTAAAAATAAGATAGAAAACGCATTTAAGAAACAAAACGATTTTCATCCTAAATGTTTTTGTAGATGGTGTTGAATAGAGTGCAGGTACAGCCCGAGGACGGAAATCGTGAATTTAGTTTTAAAAGTTTTGAGAGTTTGTGTTTGCATTAATACAACAACAGCGACAATGCATAGACACACGACGACATTCATAACGAAAGTAATTTCAATACTGTCAACCGCTTTTAAACTTATCTCACATCACATCTCACCTAAAAACACACACTTTCTCCCTGCTCCATCCTGAATCCTGAGTTGTTTTACTCACTTTTCTATTTATTATGATACGACAATGACGCACAATGCATGCTTTTATGTTGATGTTTCGAAGGATATTCTCTTTCATTGGCACTTTCTTCACACACAACAATTCTACTCTTCATTCTCCATTCCAAAGATTTCATTCTCAAAAAAGTGTACAGAGACGTAACCAATATTATTCCTGTCCCTTGTTCATCGTTCCATTGACTTGTTCTGCTTTTCGCCTCTATTTCATTCGAGCAAAGTTTCATCCTGACGTTACCGTCACATTGTCATATCACTTTTACTCTCAATTCAGGTTTCTCCAATAAATACAGCTGGAAACCAAAGCTATGCGACCACTTTAGATGTAGAAATGTAAAAGGTATAATGCCTCCTCTCATTCCTGAAAATATAAAAGAAACCTGCATATAATGCCATTATGCTATGTGGATGGATATACTATAATGTATTATAACTGTTAGGTGTTTGCTCAACCATTTCACATCTGAGTCCTGTCTCCGTCATTCTCTCTCTACAGCTATTTATGAAGATTTTCGCTTGTTGTCGCTCACTTCAACAACAGTGTACTCTGAAAAGCAGAAGCATTTGTGCATTTACATCCAGCAGACCATGCTACCACCGGGTCAGTATAATATAGTGGAAATGCCTTCAGTCGACCGTGGCTACAGACGAATTTTTTCAGTCGACTTGGTTAATTAGTCGACCGAATTTTTAGTGGAAATTTATTAGTGGAAACAATCTTAGAAGAATTTTCTTTGTCGAACGTAGATTTGTATTTATTTCAAGTGTCAATGTCAATATTAAAAGCATTCATTATTTAAACTTATGCATCAATCTAAATAATTAATGTTTGTAGACAAATATAATCGTCTCGACAAATATAAGTATATTATTAAGTCTAACTGGTCATGATGCATCAGAAGTTTCATCGTTTTCATCTTCGTAGTTAGTATGGATATCATGTTATAAGACATGCCTTGTATAAAAATCGGCTAACTGAATGTCTTCGAACTCATTTGTGAGGTTTAAAATTAAATGATCGATAATTTAATGTACATCAGTAAAGGTTCAAGAAAAGAAATGTAGCTAATATATCTCCTACGGTATATAAAAACTTATTCAATAAAATGTATATTCCGTGTTGTAATATATTGACTATAAAAAGTTATGAAAGTGTTTTCTGTAGTCATCGAATTATTCACTGTATAATGCCACCACAAATTAAACAAGGACTGCATGAGACGATTGTTCGAAACCAACATGTAGTCGACTAATTTTGACGAAGACTGCTTAAATAGTCGACTGAACAATGTGTTGGCTATACTTGCAGTCGTCTATATACGCAGTCGACTAAACATACATTCGACTAATAAAATTCGTTCGACTAAATAAATTCGTCTATATATTTTCCACACTGTATAGCGTCGACAAAGTACATTTCCACTATATTATTGCCTCCCCCACCACCATCCACTATGCTTTCCCCTAGTATGAAAATGTGAAATTGGAAAGTAGTGGAAACGGGGGGATTAAAATGGATGGATATTGATATTACAACTTGAGTTCACAAACAACTACTACAAAGCAAGTGCCCAATCACTAACCAAACTGTGAGGTTCCAAGTATTTTACGAAAGGCAAGAGCGTAATATCATTAATATTGCAATCTTGTGTAATATGCATACTGTATGCAAACAGCACTGAGCAGCCAAAAATAATCAAGGACGCTATATTGAAATTTTGAAATAAATACAGTAAATATTAATAAACCTTCTACCAGCATTCTACTTTGTTGTACGCTTGCATCCTCACAAGGACCAACCAAACATTATTTGCATTTTGAGTATATTACACAACACAAAATTTATATGGTCTGTATAGTTAGTACCCTTGTATTAAATGTATACCAGCAAAAGTAAAATGTATTTTCAATGTTGAAAAACATCTTATGAATGAGCCATGAAGGTTCGAAGGTTCTCCTGGTTTTGTTCTAGGGAGAGTGAGAGCAGTCCCATGATAGCATTTTATAAGAAGACAAACAAATCATATAAACTCACATAATATACTCTCCAAGGACGCTTTTAACAAGGCAGGATTTTTTTTACAAAAAGTGAATTCCATATATTATGAAAATTGCGGCGGAGAAAAACGTACTGACGTACGACAGAGTACAGTGCAAGGAGAGGAGACTATTGTTGTTTTTTATTAGTATCCATCTATCTAGCAATCCGTACCCTGCTATCGAGTAGTTTCTCGAGAGGAAAATCGTTTTCATCATAAAAAGTAATGTCGTTATTTAGTTGTTTTGAAAATAGAGACTAGTATTATGATACAATTTTATAGCAACTAAAAGGGTCGATGCGTGTGTATTTTATGGCTACTTTGTTTACTTGACGGAAGAAATTTTCCTTTAATAACAAACATCATGAAATCTGTTTTCTGTAAAAATGATAGCAAAGTAGCTAAAGTAGTAGTGAACTTGGACTTAATTCTGCTTAACAGATGATCTATATTACGGGTCTATCAAAGTTATTCTAATTAAATTCTTCTAAGTGCGAATTACTCTAAACATAAATAATCTAAAAAAAATTAGTATAACAGAAAGGTGCGAAATATTCTAAATATAAATCTTTTAAAAGTTAGTCTAAAATGACCATGCAGAATATTCTAAATTGAAAAAACATAAATTTTCTTTAAAAATTTAAACTGCATAATATTTCATTCAAATTAGTCAAAAATAATTGTTGACTATAATTAGGTACATAATTAACCTTCAAAAATTGTGCGCCTATTTTTATTGTATTGTAAGTGTGCATTTTGTCGTTTAAAGCGGGTTTTAATTGAAGATTTAAGTTAGTTAGTTGTTCGGAATAAACATAAAATAATTAATTTATATGATCGAACGTTTGATGATCAAATGATGATTTTATATCTTTTCAAATGGAAAGATGCTTCGATAATGTGTCTTGTACTTACAAAAAGAATTGAA